>JAUPTC010002054.1:0-17062 GCA_030762895.1 Sophora flavescens | reverse complement strand
GTATGTGATTCTGTGCTTAATGCTTTCCTTGGATTAGCTACCCATAGGAATGATATGTTGCTTTGATAGATGACTGGAAGGTTGGTGTTAAGGCATGCTCATGAATCATATGCCAAGTAGTTCAAGAATCTAGGAATAGGTGTTGAATGCTTGCAATCTTATAAGTCTTGACTTAATGCAAAATCTCAGGTTAATCCACCTAAGGAATTAGGGTTTAATTTGGGGTTTTAGGCTCAATGCACCTAAGGAATTAGGCTTGAGTATTTTAGAAAAGGCTTGATTGTCATAATTGAATTAGGACTTGTGTTGATAACCATTTCATTGCAATTAAGGGAGGATTAGTGTAGTCTAACCCTAACAATCTTAGCTATATCTCTGTTTGCCTTCCAAGTCTTCGATATAATTCCCAAAAGACTAAAAATATTGTTTTGCTTTCTTTATTTTCTGTTTTAATCCCTCACACTTTAGTAAGTCTAAATAGTTGTTGAATTTGCGAATTGGTAATTGACATCCAATCCCTGTGGATACGATAACCGGTCTCACCACCGTATTACTTGATTGTGACGAGGTGCACTTGCCTTTATCTTAAAAATCACGCATCAAGTTTTTGGCGCCGTTGCCGGGGATTGGCTTTGTCAATATCATTAGTAACAAATGAGACAACTAGTTTAGACATTTTTTATATTGTTTTTCTGTATATAATTGATCTCTTTCTTTTGTTAATTTTTTATATATTTGAATTTTTGTTTCTTTGATCTTGGGCTTAATTGTCTGTGAGGTGAAAATTGGTTTGGCAGGATCATGGACTATAATTATTATCAGCCATCTGATGCAGAATTGGAGATATCTGAGTTGCAGCTGCGGGTAGATATGCTGCAATTAGCCGTAAACATCCAACAAGTGAGTAATGAGCTGTCAAGGGCAACTGTCTCTCCTCCACCAGTGGTAGGTTATGCTGAATGGGGAAATCAATTTCCCAACACTTCCACTCCATGGTGGGGGAACCCTCCAAACAATACTTTGATGGATGAATGGGAACATTGGGAATCTTCCACACCTTGGTATGATGAGCCATCCCCATTGGAAGTTGCTTGGGAGAACTTCAAATCCGCATTCCCAGTCGAGGTTGAGCAACCTATCCCGGATAGTCAACCTCACTTAGAGGACGTTTTGGAGAACTTCATGGCAACAACAATGGAAGAATTAAAGAATCAAGAAGATACCATTCGAAGTCTCGGGGTACGTATTGAGGAACTCTCTAACCTTCTATCCGAAATGCAAAATGGGAAGTTGATGGATCATGATGAAGATGATGCAATGATGGATGAGGAGGAAGAAGAATTGGGAGCAACCGAGTCAAGAAGTGAAGACCCTGTTTTGGAGAACATAGTTGCACCATTCCCCATTGAACCCTTGACTAAGGAGCCTGAAAGGAAGAGGCAATTGGAGGACATCTATTTCACCATGCTTGGAGATGATGAAAAACTTTTGGAATTAGATGGTGCTATTGGTTCCTATGCATGTGTGGAATGTGATGGGAGAAACACTTGTGTGGTTTTTGCGGAGATTTCTGCATATTTGGAAGGTGATAGATTTGGCAATGCTGAGAGTGAAGATTGTACGAAGCGTTAACAAGACCAATGATCCTCTCGAATTGTTTGCCACCTCACATTTTAAAGCAGTCAACAATGGAGTTCATGCCTCTGCCTGAGGTTGAACCCCATTTTTATTGGGAAGATTTTATGGATAAAGGGGTCATCTTTGACCCGAGAGGAATTGAAAAGCGCTTCCCAGTTGAAGAAGTCAGCATGAAATTCGAGCGCTCACTTCCATATTTATGCTGCAAACCGTGGGATCCGATTGAAGGATCTTACATGGTTAGCATTCCTTGGTCCTTATACCACAGGTTATGGGATCCAGGTGGATGCTTCTTAATAAGTCAAGCTAGTGACGTTAAAGAAGCGCTTATTGGGAGGCAACCCAACTTTTCTTAACCCTTCTCTTTAGTTAATTTTGTTTTTGCTTTAACCTCTTGAATAATTTGAGAAGCTCAAGAGGTTTGTTAATAATTTTGTTAAGTGTCTTCAGATTTTGAATAAAGGAAGGAGAAAAAGAGCAGGGAGAAACAAAACCATAAAGTATGTGAGCCAACACCCATTACCGCCTCAGTAAGCCGTTCCAATTTTTTGCTTTATTTTATTTTTTCTTCTCCTCTCTCCAACTTGATTGTTTACATTGGGGACAATGTAAATCTTTAAGCTTGGGGTAGGGGTAATCTTTTTGCTTGCATTGTAAATATTGCATTCATATAGGCTTAAGTTTGCATGATCGCATGATTCGGTTACCCCTGCTTAGATTGAGCTTATGATTGTGAGAACTAAGTGCCAATTAAATTGTGATAGTGGATTTTTGAACCCAATTTATTTCATTCTTGTGATATGGCTTCATTAAATATGCTTGAGATGATCTTGGATAGTTGATGATTAGCATATGTTTCTTTAGACTTGTGTTTCTCACTGGTTCTTGAACTGATAAATGTGAGCTTTTGAGCCATTAGGGGGTACTCACTAAATCTGCCCCCATTCTTTGTGTTGAGTGTTATTCCTCTTGGTTTGTTTTCTCTAGAACTTGACTTGAAACCATTTTAAAGCTGAAAATTTTTTGAAAACATTTTTGAAAATGATTGAGGCAATAGGTATTTTTCGGGCCTTCTGAGCTTTGAATGTGTAAATGCTACCCTTAGTTGCCCAATTTTGAGCCTGAAAGAAAAAAAAATTGCTTTTCTTGGTGCCCTGAAAAATTTTGATAAATATACTTGATAAGGGACCTTCTAAAGTATTACAAAAAGGGTGAAAAAGGTAGTTGAAAGTTTGGGATCAAAAAAACTCCCTTCTCCAAATAAAAAGAAAAAGAAAAGAAAAGAAAAATCAATAGAGAAGGGGATGACAAAAAGAGAAGTGAGAAATAAAAGAAAAAAAAAGAAAGAAAAGAAAGGTGGAAAAATGTATTGAAAACCCAAGAAGGTATTTTAGAAGGTGTCTTGTGTTGAATTGTTGATACTTGGTTTAGCCTTTTGAAATATCCCTTTCTTGTTATCCCCACCTAAAGATTAATCCCATGGCCACGTTACAACCAAATAAAGACCTCTTGATTCTTAGGTGTTTTCATAAATAAAGTGGAGATTTGGTTGATAGTCAAGCATATGGTAGGAATCATTCCTTGAGGAAAATGGAGCGAATTGTATGTATACTTGAACACTTGAGTGAGTGAGGCAAGAAAGAGAGCCAAGCA
The DNA here is from genome assembly GCA_030762895.1 of Sophora flavescens. NCBI lineage: Eukaryota > Viridiplantae > Streptophyta > Magnoliopsida > Fabales > Fabaceae > Sophora > Sophora flavescens. The sequence goes on along the minus strand of JAUPTC010002054.1, from coordinate 13,771 downwards.
AATAAACAAGCTTGGGGTGAGCTTCAAGTGAGCAAGAGTGCCCGAATCAGTGAGGATGTGAGTCTAGGAAACTTAAGCCCCTAATTGGACTTGGAATTGATTGTCTCTTGCTGAATTAATTGAATGCTTGTTGCTTGGATCATTTTACTCGGGTTCTTGGTTCACTATCCATGCTTTGACTGTTTATCTCTTCTGGCCTTAGTTTTTGCTTGAGGACAAGCAAAGTCTTAAGCTTGGGGTGATTTGATGAGTGTGATTTTACCTCATTTTTCATGTACATTTCTGCATGCATTTGCATATAGTTAGGCCAATTTAGTGTTGATTTTGTATAGTTTTTCCTTTGGAACGGATGAGGTGGTTTCGTGTGTGTTGTTTTGCAGAAATTGAGAAAAACTGTGCATATTTGGCTATAATGAAGATTGATGAATTAGAGCCTTAAAAGGGAAGAAAATGAGCTAAACAGAGCCCATCACGGCCTAGCCGTGATGCCCGGTCACGACCATGATCGGTAAAACGAAAGGCGTAAAAGCTGAAAACAGAGTCCTGCTCACGGCCTAGCCGTGATGTACATCACGGCCGTGACTCAAAACCATCACAAGTCGAGACCATCACGGCTTGGCCGTGATGGAGATCACGGCCATGGAATGGAGGCTCGCGACGCGAAGCAATGTCTTCGCCACGCGAGACCTAAAATGTCAAATGTTCCAGAAGAAGCAAAGGTTCACGGCCTGGCCGTGATGGACATCACGGCCGTGACGAGGCGACGGACCTATAAATAAACCTGCACCGAATGAATTAGAGATCTGCACTTTGAGGCAGGCCGAGGTCAAGGGCCGAGAGGGTTTCTACCCAAATAGGGGGTGTTTTCTCTGCTCTTGGATGGGGAGAAGATGGAGGAAGCTTGTCTATGAGTGTTCTCCATCCCTTTTCTCATTCTATTTTGTATTTCCTTTTATCATGAGTAGTTAAATCCCCATTGTTGGGGTTAGATTTAACTTTTCCGAACTTGTTGTATTTGATTTGGTGTTTAATGCAAGTCTTTATTTCTCTATGAGTATGTGATTCTCGTGCTTAATGCTTTCCTTGGATTAGCTACCCATAGGAATGATATGTTGCTTTGATAGATGACTGGAAGGTTGGTGTTAAGGCATGCTCATGAATCATATGCCAAGTAGTTCAAGAATCTAGGAATAGGTGTTGAATGCTTGCAATCTTATAAGTCTTGACTTAATGCAAAATCTCAGGTTAATCCACCTAAGGAATTAGGGTTTAATTTGGGGTTTTAGGCTCAATGCACCTAAGGAATTAGGCTTGAGTATTTTAGAAAAGGCTTGATTGTCATAATTGAATTAGGACTTGTGTTGATAACCATTTCATTGCAATTAAGGGAGGATTAGTGTAGTCTAACCCTAACAATCTTAGCTATATCTCTGTTTGCCTTCCAAGTCTTCGATATAATTCCCAAAAGACTAAAAATATTGTTTTGCTTTCTTTATTTTCTGTTTTAATCCCTCACACTTTAGTAAGTCTAAATAGTTGTTGAATTTGCGAATTGGTAATTGACATCCAATCCCTGTGGATACGATAACCGGTCTCACCACCGTATTACTTGATTGTGACGAGGTGCACTTGCCTTTATCTTAAAAAATCACGCATCAAGTTTTTGGCGCCGTTGTCGGGATTGGCTTTGTCAATATCATTAGTAACAAATGAGACAACTAGTTTAGACATTTTTTATATTGTTTTTCCGTATATAATTGATCTCTTTCTTTTGTTAATTTTTTATATATTTGAATTTTTGTTTCTTTGATCTTGGGCTTAATTGTCTGTGAGGTGAAAATTGGTTTGGCAGGATCATGGACTATAATTATTATCAGCCATCTGATGCAGAATTGGAGATATCTCGAGTTGCAGGTACAGGGTAGATATGCCGCAATTAGCCGTAAACATCCAACAAGTGAGTAATGAGTCGTCAAGGGCAACCGCCTCTCCTCCACCAAAGGGTAGGTTATGCTGAATGGGAAATCAATTTCCCAACACTTCCACTCCATGGTGGGGGAACCCTCCAAACAATACTTTGATGGATGAATGGGAACATTGGGAATCTTCCACACCTTGGTATGATGAGCCATCCCCATTGGAAGTTGCTTGGGAGAACTTCAAATCCGCATTCCCAATGAGGTCGAGCAACCTATCCCGGATAGTCAACCTCACTTAGAGGACGTTTTGGAGAACTTCATGGCAACAACAATGGAAGAATTAAAGAATCAAGAAGATACCATTCGAAGTCTCGGGTGATTGAGGAACTCTCTAACCTTCTATCCGAAATGCAAAATGGGAAGTTGATGGATCATGATGAAGATGATGCAATGATGGATGAGGAGGAAGAAGAATTGGGAGCAACCGAGTCAAGAAGTGAAGACCCCTGCTTTGGAGAACATAGTTGCACCATTCCCCATTGAACCCTTGACTAAGGAGCCCGAAAGGAAGAGGCAATTGAGGACATCTATTTCACCATGCTTGGAGATGATGAAAACTTTTGGAATTAGATGGTGCTATTGGTTCCTATGCATGTGTGGAATGTGATGGGAGAAACACTTGTGTGGTTTTTATGGAGATTTCTGCATATTTGGAAGGTGATAGATTTGGCAATGCCGAGAGTGAAGATTGCACAGGCTTTAACAAGCACCAATGATCCTCTCGAATTGTTTGCCACCTCACATTTTAAAGCAGTCAACAATGGAGTTCATGCCTCTGCCTGAGGTTGAACCCCATTTTTATTGGGAAGATTTTATGGATAAAGGGGTCATCTTTGACCCGAGAGGAATTGAAAAGCGCTTCCCAGTTGAAGAAGTCAGCATGAAATTCGAGCGCTCACTTCCATATTTATGCTGCAAACCGTGGGATCCGATTGAAGGATCTTACATGGTTAGCATTCCTTGGTCCTTATACCACAGGTTATGGGATCCAGGTGGATGCTTCTTAATAAGTCAAGCTAGTGACGTTAAAGAAGCGCTTATTGGGAGGCAACCCAACTTTTCTTAACCCTTCTCTTTAGTTAATTTTGTTTTTGCTTTAACCTCTTGAATAATTTGAGAAGCTCAAGAGGTTTGTTAATAATTTTGTTAAGTGTCTTCAGATTTTGAATAAAGGAAGGAGAAAAAGAGCAGGGAGAAACAAAACCATAAAGTATGTGAGCCAACACCCATTACCGCCTCGATGCTGCTCCAATTTTTGCTTTATTTTATTTTTCTTCTCCTCTCTCCAACTTGATTGTTTACATTGGGGACAATGTAAATCTTTAAGCTTGGGGTAGGGGTAATCTTTTTTGCTTGCATTGTAAATATTGCATTCATATAGGCTTAAGTTTGCATGATCGCATGATTCTGATTACCCCGCTTAGATTGAGCTTATGATTGTGAGAACTAAGTGCCAATTAAATTGTGATAGTGGATTTTTGAACCCAATTTATTTCATTCTTGTGATATGGCTTCATTAAATATGCTTGAGATGATCTTGGATAGTTGATGATTAGCATATGTTTCTTTAGACTTGTGTTTCTCACTGGTTCTTGAACCGATAAATGTGAGCTTTTGAGCCATTAGGGGTACTCACTAAATCTGCCCCCATTCTTTGTGTTGAGTGTTATTCCTCTTGGTTTGTTTTCTCTAGAACTTGACTTGAAACCATTTTAAAGCTGAAAATTTTTGAAAACATTTTTGAAAATGATTGAGGCAATAGGTATTTTTCGGGCCTTCCGAGCTTTGAATGTGTAAATGCTACCCTTAGTTGCCCAATTTTGAGCCCGAAAGAAAAAAATTGCTTTTCTTGGTGCCCTGAAAATTTTGATAAATATACTTGATAAGGGACCTTCTAAAGTATTACAAAAAGGGTGAAAAAGGTAGTTGAAAGTTTGGGATAAAAAAAAAACTCCCTTCTCCAAATAAAAAGAAAAAGAAAAAAAAAGAAAAAAAAATAGAGAAGGGGATGACAAAAGAGAAGTGAGAAATAAAAGAAAAAAAAAAGAAAGAAAAGAAAGGTGGAAAATGTATTGAAAACCCAAGAAGGTATTTTAGAAGGTGTCTTGTGTTGAATTGTTGATACTTGGTTTAGCCTTTTGAAATATCCCTTTCTTGTTATCCCCACCTAAAGATTAATCCCATGGCCACGTTACAACCAAATAAAGACCTCTTGATTCTTAGGTGTTTTCATAAATAAAGTGGAGATTTGGTTGATAGTCAAGCATATGGTAGGAATCATTCCTTGAGGAAAATGGAGCGAATTGTATGTATACTTGAACACTTGAGTGAGTGAGGCAAGAAAGAGAGCCAAGCAAATAAACAAGCTTGGGGTGAGCTTCAAGTGAGCAAGAGTGCCCGAATCAGTGAGGATGTGAGTCTAGGAAACTTAAGCCCCTAATTGGACTTGAATTGATTGTCTCTTGCTGAATTAATTGAATGCTTGTTGCTTGGATCATTTTACTCGGGTTCTTGGTTCACTATCCATGCTTTGATTGTTTATCTCTTCTCGGCCTTAGTTTTTGCTTGAGGACAAGCAAAGTCTTAAGCTTGGGGTGATTTGATGAGTGTGATTTTACCTCATTTTTCATGTACATTTCTGCATGCATTTGCATATAGTTAGGCCAATTTAGTGTTGATTTTGTATAGTTTTTCCTTTGGAACTGATGAGGTGGTTTCGTGTGTTGTTTTGCAGAAATTGGAGAAAAAGCTGTGCATATTTGGCTATAATGAAGATTGGATGAATTAGAGCCTTAAAAGGGAAGAAAATGAGCTAAACAGAGCCCATCACGGCCTAGCCGTGATGCCCGGCTACGCCATGATCGGGTAAAACCGAAAAGGCGAAAAAGTCAAAACGTAGTCCTGCCACGGCCTAGCCGTGGATGTACATCACGGCCGCGTGACTCAAAACCATCACAAGTCGAGACCATCACGCTTGGCCGTGATGGAGATCACGCTATGGAATGGAGGCTCGCGACGCAGAGCAAATGTTCTCGCCACGCGAGACCTAAAATGTCAAATGTTCCAGAAATGTAGCGTCCACGCCTGGCCGTGATGGACATCACGGCCGTGACGGCGACGGACCTATAAATAAACCTGCACCGAATGCACTAGAGATCTGCACTTTGAGGCAAGCGAGGCCGGCGGCCGGAGAAGGTTTCTACCCAAATAGGGGGTGTTTTCTCCGCTTTTTGGATGGGAGAAGATGGAGGAAGCTTGTCTATGAGTGTTCTCCATCCCTTTTCTCATTCTATTTTGTATTTCCTTTTATCATGAGTAGTTAAATCCCCATTGTTGGGGTTAGATGTAACTTTTCCGAACTTGTTGTATTTGATTTGGTGTTTAATGCAAGTCTTTATTTCTCTATGAGTATGTGATTCTGTCTTAATGCTTTCCTTGGATTAGCTACCCATGGGAATGATATGTTGCTTTGATAGATGACTGGAAGGTTGGTGTTAAGGCATGCTCATGAATCATATGCCAAGTAGTTCAAGAATCTAGGAATAGGTGTTGAATGCTTGCAATCTTATAAGTCTTGACTTAATGCAAAATCTCAGTTAATCCACCTAAGGAATTAGGGTTTTAATTTGGGGTTTTAGGCTCAATGCACCTAAGGAATTAGGCTTGAGTATTTTAGAAAAGGCTTGATTGTCATAATTGAATTAGGACTTGTGTTGATAACCATTTCATTGCAATTAAGGGAGGATTAGTGTAGTCTAACCCTAACAATCTTAGCTATATCTCTGTTTGCCTTCCAAGTCTTCGATATAATTCCCAAAAGACTAAAAATATTGTTTTGCTTTCTTTATTTTCTGTTTTAATCCCTCACACTTTAGTAAGTCTAAATATTTGTTGAATTTGCGAATTGGTACTGACATCCAATCCTCGTGGATACGATAACCCTGTCTCACCACCGTATTACTTGATTGCGACGAGGTGCACTTGCCTTTATCTTAAAAATCACGCATCATATCCTATTGGGGGAAATATTTCAAAGATAAAAGAATTTCATAGATGCTTTATAAAAGGATTTTCAAAGAAAAGGTTTTTCCTAAACATTTTAGAAACTTTCCGATAACCTGGATAGGTTATCGAGGATTCGGTTTTGAATTTGTTTTTCACTGAACGAAAAATAAGTACTTAAGAAAGAGAATCTAGTACGCGAGACGCCGCTCTAGTATTCAAGGATGTGCACGTGATCTTGAATCACAGGAATTCGGACTACGAGTCCCGGTTATGATGTTATGGACTTAGATCCTAATCGGCGCTATGTTGGACTCGTATTCTAACACCGTGTGATGAACATGATTAAAGGTGAAGGTTGTTTTCTACGCACCACAACCTGGACTCGGGCCACGGTCTTGGGCATTGTGGATTGAGCCGCTCGGACTATGAGTCCTATGCTTCGAGTTTTTAAGTGATGGGAAATGATGATTTAAGTCGTTAGCCTTGAGCAACTGATAGGTGAAAATAATGAACACAAAGAAATCCTTTTAAATAAAATATTTTCTCATGTGCATTTCCCCAGCAAACGTGCTATTGATGATTAAATCAGATACAAGGTGGTATCTGGAGTCCGCCCATGTAAACCGAGTGAAGAGGCACATATGACGTTGCTCGTCCCGAGACCTTATGCATGAGGGTAAGGAGGCAATCGCCCGATGGGCTAGAGATTGACCAACTCTAATACTTCTCCGGAAAACGGTGTTGAGATCTCATGAGATTAAGTTAGAGCCCGACATTGAAGTGCCATGCATATTTTTCGAAAGATTGATCAAGGGTTTGATGCCCTTTGATATAACACTAATATATTGTGTATATGCATGATTTAACCGCTTATATGATTCTGTGATGTATGTATCATGTATATGGTTGTTGTGGGATATATCTTATGATGGTATCTCACTCTTACAATTACATCGTATCTTCGGTTTTTTGTGAGTACCTGGTACTCTAGTGTCGATGTTGCAGAGGAGTCTTTCTAAGTCAATTGAAGACCTAGTGTTAGTGGTTGGGAAAGTGTTCCCGATTGGGGGTCTCTAATGAATATTTGATAGAATGACCAGCTTAGGAGTATGAGTTGGGTTGTATATCTAAAAGGGGTCAGTCCGAATGTAGTGTTATATACATTCATCTCAAGTTTAGACTTTTCTTTGAAAATGGAAACTTATAGAAATGTTGTATGTCATGGTAAAATTATTAATTTATATTTATTTAAAATACAAGTATCCTAATTTCAAACGCAACCAGCAAATTATCTTTTAATTTAAATTCCAGGTGTTACGTAAGTAATGCCCCGGAAGGGAACATATACTATAGTAAAATGATACAATAAATATCAACCAAATTGGACCGGCTTTTCTTCCCAGATACATAGTACCTGGTAAGATCATGCTTGAACCCATTCCAACGCTTTGATGCCATTTTCATACATTTATGACGATGATCCTCGTCATTTGGCACAGTCTAAGCTACCTACACATTAAATACATAACAACTGGATGGATTATAACTCGGATAATTATCTAACAATGTAAATCAAAAGAATGTAAAGGTAAAATACCGTGATAGCCTCCCAAATATGATCCTTAACGTTCTGTGCAACGTCATTCCAGTGGTTGTAGTTGATGCTTACGTGCTGCTTCACTTGTAGAAACACCCACTTATTAAATTATTTAGCACGGGGTCCCTGGGCATTTAGATTAGCATCGAAGGACACCTCAAGCTTCTGTCCGCTTTGCCTTTCCTTCTGTAGTTTCTTCAACGACGTGGCTCCTCTACCCCGTTTCCTATGAGCCTGTGATGTCTGTATGGACAAAAAAATGATAAAATAGAGGGTTGTAACACTATAAACTTACATTAAAAAGAAGGACTAAAGATAGTAAATAACATGTAAACTTACACTAGAATCAGGCGTAGGCGCGATCGGGTCTTGCGTAGGCCCCACAATGTCCTCTCTTGCATGTGGCCTATCTGACTGGTCCATATGTATGCCTGTTCAGAAACAATATATATTTATTAACATAGTTTATAACTCAAAATAAATACAGAAGTATAACTAAAAATAAATGTATACTAAGTTTAAACTACCTATATCAATATCCCTTCGTGATGATCATCACGAGTGGCATGTACCTCGTCCACCTGTGTCTCCTCGATTATAGTAGGCATGTTTGTTGAAAAAGAAGGAGTCTTAGGAATATCAAGATTTGAATCTTGATTTTCATCACCACCATTATACATGCTTTTTCCTTGGAGAACCACGAACAACCTTTTGTTAGAAGGATCGGTGATGTAGAACACTTGTTTTGCTTGGGAAGACATTATGAAAGGCTCATTTATATGACCTAACTTGTTGAGGTCTACCAATGTGAATCCCAATTCGTCGGTTTGTACACCACCGTTACTATCAACCCGCTTACATTTAAAAACCGGCACCGTAAGCTTAGTGTAATCGAGCACCCAAATATCTTCAATATATCCAAAGTAAGGTGTCGGTGCTTTAACGGGTTTTGTGTCCTTTGCACTAGAGAAGTGCATTGCTTCGGCCACGATCATAACCCCACTATTTTGCATGGTACTCTTGTTATCTTGTTCCGTTGTATAAAAGGAAAAGTTATTTATGTCGTATCCGTTCCAACATATGACGTTGAAGCTAGGCCCACGTGCTAGCCATCTTATGTCATCAGAAGCAGTACTACCATCCTTAAGCATTTCTTCCTTGAACCATGGTAAGAAAGTCTTGTTATGCTTGTTCAACAACCACCTTTCGCTCATTCGAGGGTTTTCTTGATTGACTTTTCTTTTATGTTCAAATAAGAAAGGCTGAACACAATCGATGTTGTTCAATACATACAAATGTGCTTGAAGCACTTCCTCCCGACCCTTGCTATTAATTCTTAAGCCATGTGTACCCTTACCTTGACATATGATCTCATCATGCCGAGGCTTAGGAACCCCTATAGGATCCGTGTTATGAAGGTAGTCCGAACAAAACTCAATAGCTTCTTCTGCAACATACCTTTGAACAATAGATGCTTCCGGACGATGAGGATTCTTCACGTACCCTTTCAAGATCTTAATGTAGCGCTCAATTGGGTACATCCATTTCATAAAAACCGGCCCACATAATCTAATCTCCCTCACCAAATGAACAATTAAGTGAACCATTATGTCGAAAAAGGAAGGAGGAAAATACATCTCCAATTGGCACAAGATTGTAGCAGCCTCAACTTCCAAGTCATCCAACATACGGGGGTCAACGACTTTGCTACATATAGAATTGAAGAATGAGCACAACCGAGTAATGGCATGTCTCACATTTTTTGGAGCAATACCACGAATAGCAACGGGCATAAGTTGTTGCATCAAGATGTGACAATCATGAGACTTTAAGCCAACCAATTTAAGATAACTAGAGACAAGCCTCTTCATATTTGAAGAGTAACCACGTGGAACTTCGATGCCTTGAAGACACCCGCAGAAACTTTGTCTCTCTTTTTTTGACAAAGTATGACATTCTGGCGCAAATAAGTCCGCTTACCATCCTCAACAACTGGAGCTAACTGCTCTCGTATACCCATAGCAACGAGGTCGAGACGAGCATTGACACCATCCTTTGTCTTGCCCTGAATGTTGAGAAGCGTCCCGATCACTCTATCACACACATTTTTCTCCACATGCATCACATCAATGCAGTGTCTGACATCAAGCTTGCGCCAATATGGAAGATCAAAGAATATCGACCTCTTCTTCCATATGTTTTTCTTAGCAGCTTTACCTTTCTTTTTGGACTTGCCGAATATAACATCGATGCCCTTTACCCTCTGATAAACCTGCTCTCCAATTAAGGCCGCCGGAGCTTCTTCTGTCTCTTGGCATCTATTAAAAGCTTTTTCAATCTTACGATGTGGGTGATCACATCTAAGAAATCTCCTATGCCCAAGGTAAACCGTCTTCTTTCCATGATGCAACTGAGTGTAGAATGTGCCTTCTTCACATATAGGGCATGCTTTATGCCCCTTGACACTGTACCCGGACAAGTTACCGTATGCTGGAAAGTCGTTGATGGTGCAAAATACCATGGCACGAAGCTTGAAAGTCTCATGAGAATACCCATCAACTACATCAACACCTTCCACCCACAGCGTTTTCAAGTCTTCAATCAAGGAACTTAGATAAACATCTAAGTCATTTCCCGGTTGCTTTGGGCCCAAAATCATCATAGACAACATCATGTATTTGCGCTTCATGTACAACCAAGGGGGCAGGTTGTAAATTATCAACAGAACAGGTCATGAACTATGAATACTTCTCATGTTACCATAAGGATTCATTCCATCCGTAGCAAGTCCAAGCCTTAGGTTTCTTGGCTCATCGGCGAAATCCGGAAACATAGTATCAATATTCTTCCATTGCATAGAATCAGCAGGATGACGAACCTTTCCATCACGTTTCCTCTCATCATTATGCCATCTAAGATTCTTCGCATCTTTCGCATTGGCAAACAATTGCTTGAACCTTGGAATTATTGGAAGATACCACAACACTTTCGCAGGAGGACCCTTTTTTCTCACATCATCGAGATCATCATCATCATCACCAACCTTCACTTTGTATCATGATAACCCAAATATGGAGCAATCATGATTGTCTTCATGAACACCGATGTACAATATGCAATCATTGGGGCATGCGTGTATCTTCTTATACTCCATCCCCATCGGACACAATACCTTCTTGGCCTCATAGTTACGGTCAGGCAATGTGTTGTCCTCAGGAAGCAAGTCTTTCAACACTTCAAGCAATTTCGTGAAGCTTTTATCGGTCCAACCATTTCTCGCCTTCACACAAACCAATTTTAGCACCGCCGACAACCGTGTATGAGTAGTACACCCTGGATATAAAGGCTTATCCGCATCACCGCACAACCTATCATACACATGAGCTCGATGAAAAGATTCTTGTCCAATATCACGGATCATGTCCTCTACTCGATCATCCTCCATATCTACGTCAACGTCCTCACTTTGGGAGACACTTGCCGTACTACTCAACAACACATCACCATGCCATATCCATCTTGTATAACTCAAGCAAATCCCTTCACAAATCAAATGAGTACGTATATCCTTCACCGTACATTTCCTCTTATTCAAACACTTGACATAAAGACAACAGAACATTCCATTACTATTAGGAACATTCCTTTGAGCAAATTCTGTAAATTCTCCCACCCCCTTCAAATACTCAGCACTAGTGCGCTTACAAACCATCCAACTACGATCCATAACTAGATAGGTTCTGTAGATATACAAAACATATATCCAATATAAGGACAAAACGGGAGAGTGAAAACTAGTTTTTGAAGATTGCCAAGAACTGGTCACGGCCTGGCAGTAATGTCCATCACAGCCGTAACGTGCCAACTGAAATAGACCCTCACAGGCAGAACTGTTCACGTCCTAGCCGTGATGAGCATCACGGCCGTGGCAGACCAACCAGCAGAGCAACATACACTCAAAACCAAAAATACAGACATTCCAAACAACTCAAACTCACAGTTTCAACTTTCAACTACTGAGACTACAGTTTCAACATACACTCAAAACCAAAAATAAAAAAATGTGCCCTAAAGACTCACCAGAAATAGGTGCTTGCGTGGTGGTGGGGAGGGGAGCTCGAGTGGTGGCCAACGTTCGATGTGGTTACTGAGAGCAGAGGGACAAGGAGAGTTAGTGTGCGAGAAGGGGTAAAAGAGAGATGTCAAGTTAATGCAAAGAATGAGCGGGAAAGACAGTGTTAGGGTTTAAGAGTGTACCTCACGGTGGTGGCGAAGAAGTCCTCACGGTGGTTGCGGTAGAGATGCGCTCGCGATTAGGGCAGAGTGAGAGTGAGAGTTGAGAGTGAGAGTGAGCGTGATGAAAAGAGAAGAACAGAGACGTACAGAGCGAAGTGCAGAAGGCGTGCGGGTGTAAACGTTATAATGAAAATAAAACAACATTTTACGTCAGTTGTTTGTAACAACTGACGTTAAATATCATTTATTTAACGTCAGTTGTCTTAAACAACTGACGTTAAAAGTCAGTTCCTGACCTTAAAAATAAATATTTTTTATTTTTAAAAAACGTCAGTTGTTACAAATAACTGACGTTAAAAGTCATTGTTTAACGTCAGTTGTATAAAAAACTGACGTTAAAAATAAATATTTTTTATTTTGAAAACACTTTTAACGTCAGTTGTATTAAACAACTGACGTTAAATGTGGATAAGTTTCTGCAAAAACATTCATTCCTTTGACTATTGTGCTACTTACCCATGACTACTGTGCTACTTACCCTTGCACATTGTAAACTAATCCTCTTAATGAGCATTAAGTTTATAGATCAATTTTCAAGAAAATCAGCAAGTCTATCTACTCTATATAAAGTATCATTCTTCTGTATCAGTCTGTAATACAGCCTCTTCTTTTCCTCTATATTTCGTGCGTTTTCTATACCTTCCCAAAATGGCTCCGATACTTTTTTTATTTCTTCCTATACCTAGACTTAAAGGTCTCTGTCTTAATGGTCAAAAAACTTCTGAGGTTGAGTAAATCACGTTACATGGATGGTAAGGGTGAGTAAGTCACATTATGTGATTCCCTCACTTTATTTCATCCCAATCATCCCTTTCACTCTGCTTTGGCCGCAAGTGACTGTGGATTCAAGATGATGCATCAAGGAATTCCAGTGAAGGAGGTGATGCAAAGATACCTTTCACTTTGCTTTCGCTGCTAGATGCATCCCTTAATTGGAGTTTCTGAGGACAGGACTGAGAAGAATAAATGATGTTGATCGAAGCAGAAACTTTTTTATATTTTAGGGCTATGTAGCAGAAATTTGTTATTTTTTAATCATGTAATTGTAACTTATGCATCGCTTCAATGAGATACGATTTGATTATACATATATAACTTGTTTTATGTTAAATGTTTATTTATTTTAATTTGAAAAAGAATTTGATTACTAATTCAAGCTAATTAATTAAGATTAAAAATAAACTTGTTTAAAAAAAAGTTTAGAAATAAACTGCACTATATGGAGTGACATGCGTTAAGGGAGACAAAAGGGCATTTCAGATAGGGACATAGGATTATTTACGTCAGCTATTTATTTAACTGAAGTAAAAAAGCAAACTTTTAACGTCAGTTGTATAAACAACTGACGTTAAAAATATTTAAGGGAGACAAAAGGGCATAGGGAATAGGGATATAGGATTATTTACGTCAGCTATTTATTTAACTGAAGTAAAAATCACACTTTTAACGTCAGTTTTATAAACAACTGACAGTTAAAAATAAATATTTTTTATTTAAAAAACACTTTTAACATCAGTTGTATTAAACAACTGACGTTAAAAGTGTATAAGATTCTGCAAAAACATTCATTCTTTTAACTACTGTGCTACTTACCCATGCACCTTGTAACTTAATCCTCTTAATGAGCATTAAGTTTATAGATCAGTTTTCAAGAAAATCAGAGAGTCTCTATTCTCTCTATATAAATTGTCAGTCTTCTGTATCAGTCTGTAATACACCCTCTTCTTTTCCTCTATATTTCGTGTATTTTCTATTCCTTCACAAAATGGCTCTGAGACTTTTGTTATTTCTTCCTATACCTAGACTTAAAGGTCTCTGTCTTAATAAAACTCTGAGGTTGAGTAAATCATGTTACATGGATGGTAAGGTTGAGTGACTCTCCTAACGTGACTCC
>JAUPTC010002053.1:0-17072 GCA_030762895.1 Sophora flavescens | reverse complement strand
TTGATAGGTTTTGGCCAAACCTCATTTTGGAGGATCCTCTTTGCAACTTCACCAAGGGAGCTACTAGAGGTAAGGTGAATCCCCATCGCACCTTATGGTGGATGGGAAATGGCTTAAATGTGTGTTGTTGGAAACTCCATTGTTGAGAAGGTTCTCCATTTTGATGTTAATCATTTATGAGATTGTATTGCAAGAATGTCATTTTAGATTTTTGATCTTGTGTCACTATTTTGTGTCTTTCTCCCAAAATAGATCTCCAATCACAGAAAATTCTTTTTGGTACTGAAAATAGACGTTCTAAGCCTTTATTTTTAGACATAAAATTTGTTTTACTTAGAGGTTTGACCTCTAAATTGTGTTTAAAACTGGATCAAATTTCTGTTTTGGATTCTGAAATTGATGTGGTTTTTCGTAAATTAGTGATGGTGTGACACTGTTTGTGAAACTAATTTTATGAATAAAGAGATATATCCCAGCCTTTCAGATGAGTGCCTATTTGTCCAATTTGGAGTTTGTTTGATCTTAGCAAATGCTTGTTAAACCTTGTTGTTTGGATGCTGAAAATGTTGTATACAGCTTCTGTATTGATTTATTGGAAGTAGTTGTGAAATTGTTGTTGATTTGAATGTTGTTTCTTGATATGTTTGCTTGATTGTAAAAATTATTCAATGTTGAAACCATCATTTTGACTGATCAAAGTGAGGAATTTAGTACTCGTTGTTGAAAATAAATTGCTTAATGATTATTGATATAACGTGGATTGTTGATCATGATATGATGCGCTTGATGCCTATGCATAATTTTTTTGAACTTGTTTGGTGAAGTGTAATTCTCACTTTTATTGCATTTGGTTTTGGCTAAGTTCAACAAAATGGGAGTTTAACTCAATCCTTGAAACTTAAGTGGCCTAACAACTTTAAGTAGAGATAAAAGTAAACCAAAAGAAAATAAAGTGTTTTAACAAGGTTTTGGAACTTTGTTTTTGGTTAAGAGTTTTATAAATTGTTTAGAAATGTTTTGATCTTAGCTTATATTTTAAATGGACCAAATAATGTTTTAAAGAACAAAGGAATGAGTGTTTTAAGGACCAATGAAACCAAGAAGAATGCTTTTCAAAACTGTTTTTATAGTGTTCATAACTGACAGGTGTTATGGTTCTAAAATGGTTTTGATCTTATTTTAGGTCATAGAGGAACAAAATCATGTTTCTTAAGAGTGCAATTAAATTGAGTTTTTGTATTTGAACTTGCAAAATTTGCCAAGAATGGAAATTGACCAGCACTATTTTGGGAGTTGAACTCCGTTTTTGACACTTAACTAAGTGTCCTAGTTGTTCCAAATGAATTATTAACCTTTATAACTGCAATATTTTCGGTCAAGTTTTAGGAATTTTGAGTAAAATACTATTCAAGATCTTAACTTAGTGCTTGAATACCTAAAATGGAGTATTAGAACTCTAGATAGAGGATGTTTTATAAAAGAAGCTTATTTTGAAAGTTTAGGTGTTTTTACCAAATCAAAGTAGTGCGGGGAAATCGTTTCAATAATTTTATTTGTTTAAATACTGTTTTGAAAGATTTGGTACCAATATACCTATGTACACCTTACTTCCAAATGATTTGGTTTTAAATAACGTGCTTTTATTTTGACAAAAGAGGTTTTGGCCTAAGACTAGTATTTCAAGTTAAATGGAAAACCTAAGTCGAGGCTTACTTAATGAAAATATGGAACCCAAGGATTTACATGATGGTGAAGCAAGACCATTTGTCATAAAGTATGGATAATTCAATATCCACACATCCATAATACTTATGACAAAGAGTATTTTAAGGTTACTTTCGACAAGCAATCATGTACTTAACTGACTTAAAGAGGGGCATAATCTCAGCTGAAGGACTTCCAATGACCAACCTTCATAATGTAATAAATAATTGAAACATAAATAGTCCAACGAAGGGTGATTCTCAAACTGTGTTGGGGTGACTGGCTCAAAATGGCTCTAGAATGGCTTTTGATTTCATATAAACCTAAATTTATTCATGAATAAATATGAACGACATGCCGTTATCGCTTTCTTTATTCAAATGAATCGTCATAGCGCCTTGTGTTTGTGGAAGCGGGCTTACATTCTTGTCTCGCATGAGGATGTGCTGACGATCTTAAATGGTCTTAGGATGGTCATGGTAGGAATGTCATGAATGGGCAAATAAGATTCTTCTGGTCGTGGGCTGCCCATGCAATACACCGACATCAATGACAAGACACTGTATCATCTGTGCTATTGAGAGTGTTTCAAAATCAATTATAGTGCCACTATGTAGTAAGTATTATTGACCACACAAGATGCCTAATATTGGTGAAGTTATAAATATGTGCTCTAACCACTCCTTCCGAATGTTCTCTTAGCTTCTGAGTTAGGGGTCGCATCTTCCTTGAGGTCAGTGGTAGGTATGAGACGGCGGGGCTTCAATCGCCACTTCTCGTTTCTCGGTGGTTCTGCGAACTAATAGTGTCCTATTATGCAGCTTGGAATGGCGTATAAAAAATAACGCGAGCTTTAAAAAATTCCCATCGGCGATTCCGCGAACGGCCGCGATTCAAGTTAGAAGATTTACCTCGCTATCGACGGGGCTTAATTGGTAATATTCTATCACTTAACACCGCACGAACGATGCCCCCAAGGTATCCACACGGCGTATCTCCGTGAACGCCCAACGCCACGAACCCGGCCGCTCTCTCGTCTCACAAAGAAGCCAAAACCGAGACTCGCTGCTTCACTATCACTTGGTAGTGCGGCTAGTAAAACAAAACCGCAGAGGGCAATAATACTAAGTGGTTTACTTATAGCAAGATTCTCCTACATGAGTTAGTGAGCGTGTTGTCAATCTAAGCCCATGTACTATGTGCTAGGCCCAATAGAAAAGTCCAACTCTCCTTTTAATGCTTCTTTTAATCCGCTCTGTGGTATGTAGGACCCTATAGGTTCCCAAAGCAGTAGTAATATTAAACCTACTTTAATATTACAAACAGCTGAGCAGATTCCAGCAATACATCACCGCTACTTCAAGTAGTGAGAAAGTGGGTGATTTGACGAAACCTTTCTGACAAATATTCATGCATTATTATCCCTTTGTCCACCTATCTATTTAGACACAAGACATGGATGAATACCCTTGTATGGTTCAATATCGATTTCTTGATACTCCGAGTAGACTTAACAATAAATGAGGTAATATCTATATTGACTCATTGCAATAACAAATGCATTTTACTAATCTCACTCTATCAGGCCCCCAGAGATATTACTCCATTATGTCGGGGAGACAAATTCCATCTAGGTCACTCCCATCCACCGGTGATGGCTCGTGGTTACCCAATGTCCATCTTTATAATCATCCTATTACGCATGACGTTTGACCATATTAGCACTGACTCTCACTTAGGGATCGGCGTTTCGGTTGGTCAAGGTTGCATACACCATTGTCACTATGAGAACTACCTCCCTACACTCACTGACGCTCGATGTAGTTGTTCTCTGGCGGGTGATCAAAGATATCATTACTCTTAATTTGTACCTGTGGCGACGAAATATCTCCTCCATCTGTGACCTGTGAGATATGGTATTGAGTCTGCCATTAATAGTCTTAATTATTATTATTGTCATTATAATAAAATACTGACTACGGATATTTAAGAATGATTTCATTGTTCAATGTTGTCTCATCAAGTCATATACTTGATATTCTATTAGAATCGAATTTCTATTCTATGACTTTATTATGTTTAAACAATAACACAATCAACACGAATGCTAAGTATCATATATAGAAGATACAAATGTTAAGTCTAAGAAATACACTGGCCTTCAGGGCTTAACTGACAATCTCCCGCTCAGCACTATGAGCCAATCAAGCATAAATCTAATGCCCATCGATCTGTTGAGCTTATTGCCATTATCCGGATGAGCAGAGGTTTGTATTGGGGTCCCGACAACGTTATCGCGTGTGGTACTCTATATTTTCCATCTCCTCTATCGAGTAATCGAATGAGATGGAGCCTACTTAAATGCCTCATTGGATCGGGCTGATGAGATCTAGGTTCCTCAGCTTGTGCAATGTCCCATTGTTATCCACAATAGATCAATGGGGTCCCAATACCCGAAGGTATCAAGCTATTGACTGAACTTCTGATCTAAACAAAACCTCCTTTGTTTACTCGAAAAACAATATACTCAGCCTCTATGTTGTAATTGCCAAGCTGGCTCTTTGCTTTTGAACTCTTCAGACTCATCGTCTGCCATTCAAAGAGAACACATAAACCAGTTGCGAACCGAATCATCCTTATTGATCCCAAAAGCTAGCATGTGTAACTTATTACAGCAAGCTCTTCCTTCGCTTCCATATACCAAGAACGAATCCCTTAGTTCTTCTCAAATACTAAGGATGTTCTTGATAAAGCAGTACGTGACTTTCATGATGGATCGGCCGGCCGTTATGCTTAAAGATACGATACATCCGGTCGAGTACATATGGCATATGATAAATCCACCAGATGTATATGAATCTTACTCATGTGATCCCTGTGCTTCAGTGGAAGGATTGTGCCTATGCACATGGCATATACCATGTAGCCTAAAAAAGTCCTCTAGATTCTAATGCATGTTAAAAAGCCGTCAACACTTTGTCTATGTAATGTATTTTCGACTTATGCCAAAAAATTTCAGTGATCATCCCTATGAATCCCCGATTCCCAATATCATAGGTAGCTTCACCCAAATCTTTCATAGAGAACAATTCCTAACCATGTCTTGACATTTTGTAGTTAGGGATGTCATTTCCAATGAGTAATATGTCATCTACCTATAACTCTTAGAAACCAAGTATGCCTCCACTCATATTCTGCAGACACAAGGTTCAATTTCTATTTGATGAAGATCAAATAACAATATGATCATCAATATGAAGGTTCCAACTGAAGCTGCTTGATCCATGGATTGATGCCGCACAGTTACATACATTTACCGGGATCCTCCTGCTGATATGTCAAAGCTGTCCAGGCTGGGTCATGTACACATCCTCAAGAAGCTATCCATTAAGGAAAAGCGGTTTTATCAAATGCCGCCATATCTACATAATCATGGTATGCTACGATAGCAAGGTAGATCCCGATGAAGGATTTAAGCATCGCAACAGGTGAAAAAGGTCTCATCTGATAGTGGACAGCATGAATTTTTTGAAACCCTTAGCCACCAATCGCGCCTTAAAGGTATGTACTTTACCATCCATGTCAGTTTTCTTTTTGAAAACCCACTTGCACCTATGGGTTTTACCCCTCCAGTGGCTCTACCAAGGTCTATACCGTTGGTGTACATGGAATCCATCTCAGATTCGCGGCCTCAAGCCACTTCGCATTCCGAGTTCGGGCCAAAGATACCTTCCTCGGGTAAATCACAGACTCATCTTTGATCATGAGCCATACATCACCTTACGTGGAGTCAGGCGAAGAACCTATCTCTCAGTGCGGTGGACGTGGATTATAAGACCTACCGGTCTTACTCTTACGAGCAGGTTGTTCCTCCACAACATTTTGTGAAGGTCGCCATGTTCTACCAATATGGTAGTCTTCAATCCGTGATTCTGAATTTCTTTAAGCTTCTATCTTCCTCCCACTGGTTCCCATGGAGATAAAACTCTTTTTTAGGAATACACCCGACTGCTTCGACAAACACTTTTGCCTTTGGAAGGATTATAGAAATAGTATCCTTGGTTTCTTTGGGATACCCCACAAAGAAGCATTTATCGGATTCGGGATCAAGCTATTAGAAACTTGACGTTTACATATGCTTCACAACCCCAAAATCTTCATAAAAGACATGATGGGTCGTCACTACCCATATCTCATATGGTGTCTTTTCTTGCTTTTGGATGGAACACGGTTAGTGTAAAAGCTGGCATACTAGAGCATGTCCCCGTAAAGAGTTTGGAAGGTTTATGACTCATCATAGACTTAACCATGTCCAACAAGGTTCGATTCTCCTCTCGTAAACACCATTCCATTGTGGTGTTCCGGTGGAGTGAGTTGAGATAAAATTCCACACTCTCTCGTATGATCATCAAACTCTAGGCTCAAATATTCACCACCTCGATCCGATCGAAGAGTTTTAGTATTTTTCCCAAGTTGGTTTTGTACTCGTTTTGAATTCCCGAACTTTTCAAAAGGATTCCGATTTATGTTTCATAAGATACACAAATCCATACCTAACAAATCATCATGAAATGTGATGAAGCATCGGAAAACCACCTCTAGCTAATGTGTTTAAGCCCGATACATCGCTATGTATAAGACCCAAAGATCGTTAGCTCTTTTTCACCTTTTCCTGAATTGAGCTTAGTCATCTTTTCCCAGTAAACAAGACTCACATATCTCATATGATTCATAATTAAATGAACTAAGAGTCCATCTTTATGGAGCTTTAAAATGCGCTTCATTCATATGGCTCAAACGACCTAATGCCAAAGATAAGATGGTTCAACTCATTTGGTTTGAACCTCTTAGTATTTATGCTACATCGGCATTCAAAGATCTCAGACCCTAAAGCTTATCATGTGTGCACTAGCATAGAAAATATCATCCAAATAAATAGAACAACTTTTTGTTCTTTATTATAAAGAAAAACCAATCTTGTCCAAACAAGAAACTAAATGATATTCCTGCTAATTACAGCACAAAATCGTTCTCTGGCCAGATGAATAACCCGTTACACTGTCAATACATAAGTCCACAAACAAAAGCAAACAACCTTTGCCCATTTTCAACTCGTAGGTCGGAAACTCCTGCCTTACCATGGTCTCTGTTTAGATCCTCCGATTTGTACAAATGTGAGAACACCCACATCCAAAGATCTAATACCGTGATGCGTATAGATAAATTGACTTCTATAACAAACACAAGGGAAGTCTCTTCCCTTCTTGCTTCTTTACTTTTCTTCCAGGTGTTGGGCAGTTCTCTGCTTTGAATGTCTATCTCGAGCCACGGTGGAAGCAGTACCTTCCTTAGCCCACCACCTACGAGGCGGTAAGCGGGAACTTGATGCTTTTGCCCTGCCCCTTTGTTTGTCGGGCTTCTTGGGCGCTTCTTCTCACTTTGGACCGACCATCAAAAATGGCCTTCCCTCTTTTTGTTAATATTTTGTTCAGGTTCTTATATTCTCAGTAAATCCCGTTAAAGGTTTGTCAAGATCATTCATATTATAGGCATGACAAATGACCATATCCTCTAACGATTCTGGACTAAGTCTGTGGCCATCTCTTGGCCTAAAGGAAACCAGTCTCTCGTAGATTCTCAATATACCCGATCATCCGGAATACAGGACTCACAGGGCTTACTACGTTAATTACAGAAAGGGCTGCCTGAAACCAACCGCTATACCTTGCTTGTCTTGGGTGGTAGCTGAGGTGCACGATCATATCGTACGCCTCCATGGTCTCCTGTTGCTGGTGCAGCCCGAGGATCATGGTAAACAGCATAAGACAGCCCGAAGCTCTCCTGGGCGTCATCCCGTGCTTTTTGTAAGCATCCTTGTCACCCTAGGACATTTAGCCGTGGCTCAGAATAGATTCCACCAAGAACATCACGGCCAATTTTTCTCATGTTTCAGGACAACCTCAAGTTTCTGACTTGTCCGGAAAATTTGTTCCGGATAGTTTATCCCCTTCTGAAGGATGGATCAATGACAAAAGTTATGATGTGTTTGATGCCATGGTAATCTTAAATGACCTGCAAAAATATAAGTATCATCTATGAAGTTATTTAATAAGGTCTTTAATTAAATACCCTCCACTATTTTACTCAAAACAATGACCCTCATCATTGATTCGAAAATCGTTGGAAGATTTTCTAGTGGACAAGATCGATATTTCACCTAGCTTTAAGTCGGCTTTGGCCGATCACTCAAGAGCGGTTGTATAGGTGGGAAACACTTTCCGATTGCATCTCATGTAACTCTTGGACAGTTAAGTGAATAACTCTTATTCTAATCCATCACATGGACTATAGCCAAATTTTTTAAGTCTCTAAGCCTTTCAATCCTATTGAAGTTGGCTTGGTTAAGTCGACAATGGATAGCAGTGAACATTACATTTGTCCCATCGCGTCTTACTAGTATAGATAAAGGTACCCGCTTGGCGGACCCACATTAATCGATCATAGTCTTGACCGGAGTGCCATTCATTGAAGACCTTTCAAATATGACTTAATATTTCCTTTTGAGGGATTTGATTAAATTTGATCTCATCATTTGTTAAACTCTTTAACTTACTATTTACATACATACATCTCATACACATATTGGTTAAAACTCTTTAACATACTATATGTATACATGCATCTCATACATATATTAGGCAAATAAATGTGATATGGTTATGGCCCCTCAACGCATTGATTCTCCAAGCCAATGAGAGAATCTAAGCTAAACCTAGAGCGTCAAGCTTCTCAAGCATGATCTCCCCTTGATAACGCTTCTTGTCTCCATCATTACATTACATAAACAGAAACCTCATTTTACATATGAGGGAGTGAGATGAGAAAAGAATATACATATGGAATATAGGAGAAAGGCATGACTCGCGGCCGTATTTCAAAATAAACCAAAGACTAAGGCCATAACCATCCACCATGCATCACAACACACAAATAATAACAAACAATAATAATACCTCTTTTTATTATTAATATTATTGTTAAGTGATACAAAAGATTTCAAAAATTTGAATTTAGGGAATAACACACTCTCAGTGGTAGCACAGGGTCATTGCCGCTTAGCGGGCGGGTCAGGGAGGACCGCCCCTTGTGAGTCGGGCAGCGCCCCAGACAAACATTTCTCAGTGTGCCTCGCTTCCTTGGCGGCTAGGGCTTCAACCTCTCAACCTAAAACCGCAAGGCCCGGTGGAATACTTCACGTTGCAAAACAGCGACTAGGGTTTCAACCCTTGGTACCTCGATTTGCAAGAACATGAACTCTTCATGTCCGAAACCCTAACGCTTAATAGAGAACTGAACCGATCATGTTTAACATCAACACTTGACGTCATCGCAGTAACATAATAAGGATTCGAACCAATGTACATATACATATATACATAAACATGCAATAGGCGCACATATCATATACATATGAAAATTACGAAACAGGTTTCGCAGAAGAAGCGGAGTGCAAATGATTTTCTAGGAAAACAATTTTCAGAAAAAGCGATTCACATTATAAACATGTTATCATACACATAGCAGTAAACCCGCAAACAAAATCATGGTTTTGTGGCGTCTCGATACCATGATGGGAATTTGCGTATAAAAAAAATAACGCGGCGTAAAAAATTCCCATCGAAGGATCCTTGCGAATGGTCATGATTCATGGTTAGAAGATTTACCTCTTGGAGCGATGACGTTGATTAAAATTCTCTATCACTAACACCGCGACAAACGATGTCTCTAAAGTATCCACACCAGCGGTTAAAGTGAACGTCCAACGCCACGAACCGGCGTCTCTGTCTCTGATGCTAACTCAAAAACCGAGACTTGTTGTTCACTATCACTATCTATACGGCTAGGGTAAAACAAAACCGTGTAGGCACAATAGCTTATGGTCTACTTATAGCAGCACCTCTTTAAGTGAGTTAGTGAGCAACGTTGACCTAAGCCCATGTACTATGTGCTAGGCTCAATAGAAAAGTCCAACTCTCCTTTTATTGCT
Organism: Sophora flavescens; assembly: GCA_030762895.1. Lineage (NCBI taxonomy): Eukaryota > Viridiplantae > Streptophyta > Magnoliopsida > Fabales > Fabaceae > Sophora > Sophora flavescens. Next base: position 7,321 of record JAUPTC010002053.1, on the reverse strand, counting down.
TCTTTTAATCCTCTCTTATGTGTGTGACCCTATAGGTTCCAAAAGCGTTAGTAGTAATATTAAATCCCATTTAATATTACAAAAACGAGCGATATCTAGCAATACATCACTCTTGTTAAACCTTTCTGACAAATATTCATGTGCATTATTATCCTTTGTCCATATATCTATATTGAACACAGACATGGAATGTTCACCCTTGTATGGTTCAACATCATGTTCCCGATACTAGTAGACTTAACAACAAATGAGGTCAATATCTCGTATTGACTCATTTCAGATTCCACCATGCATTTTCACAGTCTCACTCGTCAAGGGGGCCCCACGATATTACTCTGTTATGAGGAGACAAATTACATCTAGGTCACTCATCCCTCTGCATGGCTCGTGTGGTATGCCCAATGTCCGTCTTTATAATCATCCTATTACGGATGGCGTTTGCTATTAAAGCACACGACTCTCTGTAGGGATCGTAGTGATTCGGTCGAAGGATTGCATACACCATTGTCACTATGAGAACTACTTATGACACTCACACAACGCTTCATGTAGTGTTCTCATGGTGGGTCAATCCGATACATCATTACTCCCCAATGTGTACCTATGTGGCGACTCGATATCTCCGTATCCATGACCGTGAGATATGGTCGTCAGTCTGCACATATAATAGTCTCAATGTGTTATTATTGTCCTTATTAATAAAATATTGACTACGGATATTTAAGAATAGGATTTCATTGTTCAATAGTGTCTCACGATCAATTCATATACTTGATATTCTATTAAACTGAAATTTCTATTCTAAGGACATTATTATGTTTAAACAAGTAAATAACAATAAACTGGAATGCCTTATATCATATATAGCAAGATACAAATGTAAGTCTAAGAAATACACTGACCTCTGGGCTTACACCAACATCCTTCGAATGTTCTCTTAGCTTCGGAGTTGGGTTCGAGATCTTCCTTGAGGCTATGGAGTATGGGGACTATGCGGTTTCAATCGAGTTACCTCTGTTCTCGTGGTCTCTATGAACTAATAGTGTCGGTCATGCTTTGATGGGGTTATGATCATATTGATATTGTATACTATTGGCTATATGTGTTTGCGTGATTTGTTACTCGTATATCTTGGATTGTCTATGTGAGATATATGTTTACATGGACATGAATGTATACATATGTTGTGTCGTGCTATTCTTTTCATATCTTGTCATATGCTGTGATGTTTGGGAATCTCACCCTCCTTATTTTATATTGCCTATGTCGGTGGGCTTTGTGCCTTCTATGTTCTTACGGAAAGCTGAGATGTCAAGATGTTGCTTGATTGATTTATCGTAGAGGTTGAGGTTTGATCATGCGAACATTATTGTGGAGTTTCTTGTGACACCCCAATTTCAGGGTATCACATTTATGTAACTTATTTGGGAAATACACTTAATAAAATAGTGTTGCTTGGTTGCTTTCGGAAAAATATAATTTTCTAATTACTTATCCCTTTCAAAATTGGTGATAAATTTTTTTCTTTTTCTTTTACTCCATATACAACCAATCACCATTAACATAGTATAAATAGGTATCATAAATTTTACACTTAGACACTTCACATATCAGGTCATCTCGAAATCATAACATAAGAAAATAAAGACGTAATTGTACCGTAGTGGTAATGCGGAATTATAACTCAAAATAATGACTCTCAATAGCCAAACATCCAGACTAACCAAGTACCACTAATTTATAAGACACCAAAGTCCTATAGCTGGTCAAGTACTAATAATTCTGTTGGGAAGACTACCCATAGTTCTCCGACCTATCGAAGTATCCGGGTGAGGATACTTCTACTTCCGAAACTATGGAAGTATCGGAACATATAAGTTCTACTCTACAGAAACTCCGCAATAAATCGGAGAGGTGGTAAAGGTATCTCAACGATCAAAGTCCGGTACGCACTTGATGTAGATCCTGGATATTATCCTCGTGACATTCCCACTGACGCATGCCTTTTCAAGCATCTAGGAGTTAAGTCCTCGAGCGACTTAGTGAATTCTTAGCTTCATCAGTATTAGGTACAAAAGTACTACCTTAGTCTAAAATAAACCTTATATATTTGTAAGGGTGAGTTTCCAATATATGAGTTTTAATAAGACAACCCCATGCACGACTCTCAAATAGCATATGCGAAATATTCACAATATAATAACATTAATTCAAACAGTAGAATGATTTAATTCACAGGGACTTCGTGCCCGGCAGTCATCGTCATTTTATAAAATGCATGACACTTCTATGTTCAATCTCTAATTTGATACCTAAGCTCAGAGATCCCACAACTTTACTTTCGTTTCAAGGTGGTCGGGCTCGCACATGGCACATTGTAAGACGAACAAAGCAATGCCCAAGAAAAATCACTGTGCACGTCCCATTCCCGTTAGGATGCTCATGCAAAGCACATAACACAATTGTGCACATCCCCATTCCCGTTGGGATGCCCATGCAAAGCACATAACACAATTGTGCACATCGCCATTCCGTTAGGATGCTCGTTCCAAAACAATGACACTATTCCCCGTTCCCGGTAGAGACTAGCTGCACACATGTATAATTTGGACACACAGTCCTATAAATATAGACACAGTCCGATATATTGGCTCACACATAAAGAGGCCCAATATTTAAAATGGAACACAGTCCATAAAAGATACATTGATCCACTCACGGAACTCAATGATCATCACCACGACACGTCTTCTATATACATTGATCCACTCTGGATTCAATGCCATTTACATGACACAATTGCCATTGAATGCATGAGAAAAACTTTTATTCTCGTTTTGTTTTCTTTGTCGTAATAATCTTTCCTTGTCGAAGCACAAAGCTTAAAGACCATGCTTAATCTTTTTAATTAAGACTTTTCACTTTCAACAAATCACAGACTACAGTCCAAGTCTTTTAATCTCAACACAGGACACACGTCAATGCTCAATCACGAGGCCCTTAAACCGATGCACCGGTTTTAGGCTCACGGATATGGAATTCACACTTTCCACATCAATTTAGGACACACGGTCCAAAAACAAAACTTGCGGGACACTCCGTCCCATGACATAGATCCTTGATCTACGTGTCCATACAACACTAGAACCCCGACGTCTCGGTTTCTAGGCTTGTTTATCTGCTTGTAAAACATTTCGCTCAGTGAAAAACAAATACAAAACAACAGCTCCGAAAACTTATCCAAGTTTAACGGAATAACTTCACTGAATAAAATATTTTTACAGAAATCCTTTTTCTGTTAAAACATTGATAAAATCTGAAAATCATTGATAAATCTCTTTATTTCTAATTGTTTCACTTCAAAAATTTACTCTCAATAACGGTCAACTTATTTTTTTAATAATAATTAAATTTAATAATTAAATTTTGAATATTTAAATAATTTAATATTTAATATTTAATAATATTAAATAAATAATATTAAATAACTTAGATCATTTCTCGTCGAAGTAATTGTTAGAGCTACTATAAACATTATTTTCAGAACTTAATCACTTTAAATAACATTTTATAATAAAATCAAATTTATTATATAAAAATTAGAGCCTGTGAAAAAATTTCACGGTGTCGCACTTACTATGGCTTATTTACACAGTTTCCATAAAATATTATTAAAATAATAATCTTTTTCATTTTTCTCAAAATCTCCCAAATTAATCCCTCTGATTAATTATCCAAGCTTATTAAGGTTTTTATCCTTAATTAAAGTTTTTAACACACCAATGTCAAGTTACTCGATCCATCACTCAACAACAGATAAATTCCAATCACATAATAGCATGACATATATCAATTCATGACATGAATCACAATTATAATATAAACAAATAATTATAATCATGTAAGTCCACACATCACATCAATTCAATTACTCAGATAAACATCACATCAATCTAGCAATTTATAGTAAACAGTGTAATATAATAAAATATTTCATACAGAAAATTAATAAATGACTCCACAAATAAGCATGTGATTATCTTAAACTCCTCAGGCATACCCCCTTACCTCTTGAAGATTTAACTACAGTTCCTGTTAATCTCCTGATCCCGATCCGATTTCTCTCCGTCCGCGTAAATCGGTTAACTCGGTTGTTTCCTTCAAACGAATTGCAACCAAAATAAATCAAATCAAACAACAATACACTTGCTCATGGAGGTTAGGGTTCGGCTTTAACCAATTTTCTAGGTTAGGAAAAATTAAAATTTGGTTAACTTAGGGATTAATGATCCATAAGTTACTTAAGCATGATTAATCACTTAAACCAAGATTATGAACCAAGAACATGAACTAAAACTCATCTAGTTCTAAGAATCAGGGTTCGGTTTTCTCAAGATCCATAGGCTGAAAATTTAAAAATTTCTTCAACTCTTGGATTTAATCAACATACAAAACTTAGAGTTGGATTCAAGGATTACAAACAACTTTTGAATCACAAAACCATCAAGTGCTCATACCTAGGGTTACGGTTTTTGAAGAAACAAATAGGTTAGAGTTTGATTTTTGATCTTCTATATACTTACATACAAGAACTATCAAGATACAAAAGGATTGAATCATGAATCAAGACATGAAAATGAAACAAAACCTATGAACACAACATTGACCTAGGTTCGGCCCAGTCCATAAATTAGGGAAATAAATTTCTCATGATCTTATGCTTCTAGATGATGAAAACAGAGATGATTATAAGATCATAGCAATTGGTTTCATGCCAAAAGGATTTTTCTAGAATTAGTTATGAATTTTTGAATCTAGTTCCATGAATTTTAAGTAAATGAAGAACATGTTGATCTAAGCCATGAATCTACAAAAGTTGTGAAGAGAAATGATTTAAATGACAAGATAAGAAGTTGTTACCTCTTGATGATTCAAGGAAAGCAAGATTTGGATGATGTTCTTCACAAATTTCTCATGGTGTTCTTGAGAAACTTAGAGAAGAAGATGAACATGATGAGGGTTTAGAACAATTTTAGTAATCTGGGTAGATCTCTCAACATACTTGTCCGTTTTGGATGATATTTATGTCGTTGGAAATAAGAGAGAAAGATGAACAACTTTCATGTTGAAAGTTTTTCGAGATTAAGAATAGAAAATGGTCAGAATTGCTAGGTAAAATCTGACGAATTATGAACACTTTAGAGTTCTTAAGGCAAAAGCTTAGGTTTTCAAGAAGAAAAACATGGAAATGGAAGAAAAATGCCTTAAATGAAGAAGACAATGTTGGAGCCGTGGGTTTTGGTTAACATTTAGTCAAATTTTCCAATGGCATGACTTGTAATTGTCATAAAAAGACAAGGGTAAAATGGTCATTTCATAGCAAAAATTCCTTTTGCCATAAATGCGCCATTATGACACTGAGATAAGATCGTCATAAATGATCGTCAAGTCGGTCAAATCCATCATCTCAGCTACATTTCCGACTCCTCGATTCATCACGGCGCAAGCTTTTCCTATAGATAATCTCGCGTACGCCCCAACAAATATAATATTTTAATTTTTTTACCAAAATTTTCAAAACTTCGATGATCGTAGTAAATATGATAAAAACATTTTTCATCTCGTTCACGAATTAAAATTAGGTCTTAAGAAGCAGTAAACTTTTTCTTTGTTAGTGAAAATCCAGAAAGCGTGGCAGAAAGCTCGTCCTGAATTTTCAACCAAAAATTTCCTCTGTAACCTTATGAAAATAAGTATAACAAGGAAATGACCTTTTTTTATCCTAAATCATTTTCTAAGTCTCGTATAAAAATATATATTTATATATTTATTGCGAGTATTACAAAGCAAGAAAATCGGGTGTTATATTTCTAGGGGCGTCTTTTAGCCTTCGATGGTCCAAGGCGATGGTGTTTGGTTTTTTGTCATGCGACTCTTCTTTTCTTGAGATAGGCATGAATCTTGATGGTACGTAGGCTATGACTTTTCTCTTGGAAAGGAAAAAGGCTTAGTCAGAGAGTACTTTTGTAGTGGCTATAGTAGTGTCTTCTTGATGGCGCCGTGAAGTGGGCTCAAATAGAGTTTCCACTAGTTTTCATCGATTGGGTTTGTCCTTCTCACGATGTACGAGAAAGGATTGTCTTTTATATTTTAGTTTGGCCATTTTGGATATGTCCGGGAGTTAGTGTTACTGTTTGTGGAGCTACGACTCCAAGTATCTTATATTTTAGGAGCTGCGTCTCCATACATTTATGTTGGGTCTGTATATCTTTATGTTTTATGTTTATGAGTCGAGATGGGTTTTATATAAATGATTTCCGAACTTATAACCTTAATTATGATTATGAAATATGTGATTGCACTTTTACCTTATTCCAAGTATTTATATTTACGACTTGAGAAAAAGAAAAATTACCCCATTATATTACAACGGATTTTAATTAACCTACTTTTCGGCCTTAAAATGTCACAAACAATGTAGTGCTCGAGAAGGGTGTTACCACGACAAATTGGGATCTCACATGTTTAGTATGCAGATGACACAGTCATTATGGGGGAATTATCCGTTTCTAATGCTGGGCGCTCAAGTGCATCCTAAGGAATTTTGAGTTGGCGGCTGGTTTGAAGCTAAGCTTCCATAATAGTGCGCTAATCGGTTTAAAGGCAAAATCGGGGGAGTTAGAGTATGCAGCGGGTATTCTGAATTGCAGGTTAGGGACTCTACCTTTTAAGTTCCTTGGAATTATGGTAGGGGTGAAGCCAATGAGGTCTACTACTTGGAATCCTTTGATTATCTCCTTACAAAAGAGATTACTTGGTTGGAGGAACAAATTCATCTCTTTTGGGGAAGGGTAATTCAACTAAATGCTGTGCTATCAAGCCTTCCAGTTTACTATCTATCCTTCTATAAGGCTCCTAAGAAGATTATCAACAAAATAATTCAGTTACAAAGAAGGTTTTTTTTTTTTTGTGTGTGTGTGGGTGGGTGTGTGTGTGTGTGTGTGGGTGTGGGTGTGTGTGTGGGGGTGACCGAGGGAGTGTAGTAAAATATGTTGGGTAAAATGGGATGTTGTTTGTAGAGCAAGGGAGGAGAGAGGGTTAGGTATTAGAAATGGAACATCCTTGTTTTTGCTTATATGTTTAATTGCCTTATTGAGAGTGATTAATTTTCTAAATTTTTATTTTTTTGATGTTGCTTGGCTTGAGTAATTTTATTAACTCATTTAAAATTATTTTATTGGGTGTGTTAACACTGCGTTGTTACAGGTTGTGCGCGCTTGCTAGACAATAGCATTACGCTATTATTCCTTGTTTATAAAAA
>JAUPTC010002052.1:0-17080 GCA_030762895.1 Sophora flavescens | reverse complement strand
TAAGAGTTTTACCTCTAACCTCTTCTCTTTTGTAAATCCCCAAATTGATTTTGAAACCCTAACCCCTCCGATTTCAGATTTTAATCTTGAAATTTAGTTGTTTTATGAGATTGGGACTGCGAGTTTGTGTTTCCCTAAACCAATTTCATTATTCTGAGTTTTCCCTAAATTTTAAAAATGAGCCCTAAACCCCCAATTTGATTTTATTTGAATTTGGGTATGTTTTTATGAAATTAATTATGATTTAGTGTAATTAGGACTCTTAATGGATGATTTCCAAAGTTCTTTTTCAAGATCTTTTAATCAAAACAAAGTTTCCTAAAAGGGTATTAGGAAGCGTGAGCTTCAAACATGATTTTCTTTAAAAGTAACCTTGTTTGGTAATTAGATTAGGTGTTTAGATAAAGTTAGAATGTGTGTTTGATCACGTGAAATTGATTTCTTGATTTTTGGTTGTTGCGCGTTGTTGGATCTCCTCTCTGAGATGTTTGACACGGCTATGCTTGCTTGATGGAGTAGATAGTTACACTCTTGGAGCTAATGTGAGTATTAAGACGAGGATCCTTTACTTGTCTTCAAAGGTAAGGGGGGATTTCCTAAGGATATTCAATGACTGTATGCATGTGTGTAGGTGTTTAATCGGATACTTATATGATGATTGAGCTGACTTGATTATTTTATGTACTCAAACTGTTCTCGCTATTATCCGATGATTGAACTGTACTTGTTCTAAATGATATAATGCATATATGTGATGAAATGCTTTCAACTTGTGAGATTGCCATTACACCGATGATATACACTTTGTTGTTGATTGAAAGTTTGCTAAGCCAGGCGTGCGTCGTGCTTCAACCATAATAAGGATTAAAAACCTTAATAAGCTTTGAATATGGAGGGATTGGTGTTCTTTTCCAAAAGCTCTTTAAACGTAAAGTACTTGTTTTGAATGTTGAAATGATTTTGGTGGACTATTGTTATACAAGAGGAAAATCCTTTTCGAACTATGTGTTTCAAGTGAAAACTTTCAAGGTTATTTGGCAATATCCTATTGGGGGAAATATTTCAAAGATAAAAGAATTTCAAAGATGCTTTATAAAAGATTTTCAAAGAAAAGGTTTTTCCAAAATATTTTAGAAACTTTCCGATAACCTGGATAGGTTATCGAGGATTCGGTTTTGGATTTGTTTTTCACTGAACGAAAAATAAGTACTTATGAAAGTGAATCTAGAACGCGAGACGTCGCCTCTAGTATTCAGTGATGTGCACGTGATCTTGGATCAGTGTTAACCCGGGACTACGAGCCCTGGTTATGATATTAGGGACTTGGGTCCTAATCACGTTGTGTTGGACTGTGTCTTCTGACCGCGTGTGATGATTATGATTAAAGGTGAAGGTTGTTTTCTACGACCACAACCCTTGACTGCGGCCACGGTCTTGGGCATTGTGATTGAGCATTCGGACTATGAGTCCTATGTTTCTGAGTTCTCAAGTGATGGGGAAATGATGATTAAGTCGTTAGCTTTGAGCAACGACAGTGAAAAGAATGAACACAAAGAAATCCTTTCAATAAAATATTTTATCATGTGCATTTCCCCAAGCAGACGTGCTATTGATGATTAAATCGAGATACAAAGATGGTATCCGGGAGTCTCGTCCCATGTAAACCGAGTGAAGAGGCACATGTGACGGTGCCCGTCCCGAGACCTTAATGCATGAGGGTAAGGGGGGTAACGCCCAGGTGGGCTAGAGCTTGACCAACTCTAACTTCTCCAATGGATGATATGGTGTTGTGATCTCATGAGATTAAGTTAGAGCCTGATGATTGAAGTGTCATGCATATTTTCAAAAGATTGACTGTGCGGGTTTGAGACCCTTTGATATAACACTGTTATGTTATGTATATGCATGATTTAACTGCTTATATGATTACGTGATGTATGTATCGTGTATATGGTTGTTGTGGGATATATCTTATGATGGTATCTCACCCTTACAAACATATCAGGTTTCTTCTGGTTTGCTATTGTACCTCGGGTATTTTAGTACAGATGTGCAGATGAGTCTTCCTAAGTCACTCAGAGACTTAGATCTAGTTGCTTGACGAAGTATTTGGTCGTGGAACGATCACGTGAGTTCTTCTCAGGAAATACTTTTAGAATGACCAGCTTAGGGTTTTGAGATTTAGATTATTTTGATAAGTATGTATGAGTATGGCTCAGAGAGCCTTTATTTCAAAATGGAATGTTATGGCTCTGAGAGCATATCTTTTAAATGAAAATTTAAGCTGTTTTCTTTGGTCTTGTAAAGCTTATGGTTATAGCTATTATTTTTATATATTGCTGTCTGATTGGATTTGGTGTAACTGAAATTCTGGAGTGAAAATGTAATTATTTTAGCAGGTGTTCTTTTACCTGGGATGTCCGAATTACAGAGGAGACTCTGTCGAAATTTTCGTAAAATACTAGCTTTTATTCAAGTATATTCTTTAAATTGAATAGGCTTGCCATACTATGATAGTAAGTCTGTGGGCCAATCAAGGCTTAGGAGTCGTGACAAAATTTTTATACCCAATTTCAGACACTTATATACTTATATAAATTATTTTCCGAAAGCACCAGCAAATTATCTTTTAATTTAAATTCCGCATGTGTTACGTAAGTAATGCCCTCAAGGGGGGGCGTTACAAGGTGGTATCAGAGCTGGTCGAGTCTTTCGGGATCTTTGGGGAATAGGTCTGTTAAGTTTTGTTGTGTGATCTCTGGTTGGCTCTTGTTTGAATTGTTTCTTGTTGAAGCAATGTGTGTTGACGCACAAGTATATGTTTCTTGATGGTTTTCCAAGGGCTTTATGTCCTGGGAGGCCTTAGATCTTGAATGTTACTTGGGTTCGAATATGACATTCGATTATCCTTGCGAATCGTGTCTGACATTCGAAACAAGGTGCTTGTGTAAAGGTTTTTTTTTTTTTTTTCCCGGGAGTGTTTCCTGGAAATGTTCTAGGTTTATGGTTAGCAAAGGACATTGATTTTTGATTGATCTGGTTTCTGGATTCGGTCAGATCTCTGTCGCTTTGTGTAGGATGTTGCCTACGAAGTTAAAACGAGTTAGATGACTCATTCAACTGAAAGATCGGTGGTCTGAACCGTTTGTTAGACCGAGTGTTTTCCTTGTGAAGCACCAATTGTAGTGTGGAGGTTGTGTCACTGTAAATTTCTGACAGTTAGGTAAGAGGACGAATGATGGACAAGTATTCTCTGACTTGCGTAGTTGATTTGGTAAATCTATTTCGAGGAGTTGTCGACTACTCAAAGATTGACTTGAAGATGAGTTATTACTAGATTGGAGTGATGACCTATCTAAGGTTTTGCATCGTCAACTCAGTTTATGAGGAAAGATCAACCTTTTGTATGTTGGATCGATTGGTTAAGTTGTCCGGGATCGTACCCAATTCAAGGTGGTCATACTAAGCTTGGCTAGAAAGAAGTGTATGTTGGTTGGAACCAAGACGAATCGAGTGGATTTTCGATCTTGGGTGAGTGTTTCTTGATTAAGGAACTCTTCATTGTACCCTTTAATTCTCTTGTATTCGTCAGTTGACATTTATTTCTCAAATCCTGTGAGTGTATTAGATAATCACAACGGTGAAGTTGGTATGTGTCAGACATATATTCTGATTCGAATTAGCAGTCTGTCGAGACTTATGAATTAGTTATGCTAATTCATAAATTTCTAGTTATTCATTTCTTTGTTGTGAGAAGTCGTACATACTTCAAAATGATCCTCGATGTATTAGACATTTGGGTGACTTGATTTAACAGAATCCATTGGTTTGGATACTTTCACACCTTGTTGAGAAAAGTGGTTATGACTATTTCTTGAGTTATAACACAGATAATTTCGTGATAGCAGAAGTTTCTTGGTGGAACTTAGTTTCGTCACTTCCATTTTTGATAGAGGTGAAAGTCATCATTTTGTAAATTCTTTGTATTAAGAATAAGAATTAATCCTCTTGGGATTAGACATTATTCACCCCTTGATCCTTTGAATCCGTTGGAAGATTCTTGTGGAAGAATGAACTTTATTAGATTCATGTTTGTAAATGTGTATTGATCATGCATTTTTACGCCCACGAACCTGATGGAATGATCTTTTTCCATACTGGATGTTCCGATATCCTTCAAATTAATGAAATTCTTTTCTATGCTTATGTGAACGTGAAATCCAGAAAAAATTTCTTTTCTTGAGAAATTCTTTTATGATCACCAAGGTCTTGTCTTATTGCGGTTCGACCGTACTTTTCGTCATTGATCATTTTAATTCTACGTATTTTCCAAATGTTGTCGATGTGTGACTTATCTCATTAGTCGCGAGTTGGATATCTCCACATCAAGATGTACAATTGAGACCTTCCTTGTTGAGATGTTGACATCCCTTCAATTCTTGTTATGAGTTTGCTGAAGACTTACACGAGTTTTGTTTGAATTCAAGTGATCGTTGATCGACTGGTGAAGTTTATATCTTCTTACGAGTTAAGATCCACAAGCAGAGTTAGTGAACCGAATAATGTATCAGAAGATTGTTCAGATTTCATGGAGTATCTTTAAGTGTTGTTTCAGATGAAAAACGGAAGTCTATCAAACGTGTGTCGGTTAAGTTTACTTTAAGTGTTGAGGACTAAGTTGAGACTAAGTCCAACTGATCATCCTCAGTGGGATGGATGAGTAATGAGATTACCTATCGTTAGCAGGTTAGCTGGGAGATAGTGTGGTACCTAAATTTTTGTCATCTCTATGGTAGGACGAACCAGAGTTGATAGGAGTTTCGTTAGTGTATAGATGTGAATGGTACTATGAGGACCCTTAAGTTCAACGTCATTGAGTGAGATGATTACAATGGATTTTATCATGACCGAGGCAGATATATCATTAAAGGAATTTAGAGTAGTGATCAATGTTTATGGTTAATGTTGACTTAGTGAGTCCGAGGATTAACGGAAAAATATATGGTAGTTTTCCTTAAGCTGAACGGACGTAGTAAAGAGGAGTTCTTGAGTGAAACTAAGTTGTTAGAAAAGTTTAAGAATTATGATTTTGGGTAATTCAAACTGAAGTGATTCCCTTTGGTTGTAGTTGCATGGAGAAATGTAATCGTATTCTTTAAGATTGAAATGAATGACTATGATATAATTTGGAGTGGTGGAATATATTTAAAGAAAACTAAGACTATAATTGTGTGCTTTGAGTTGAAAGTTGATATATGTGATAGAGTTAAGGTTGAACTTGATGTTCGTTGTGAGGATAAGGTGTTGAAGAAGTTTTGCTAGTAGACAAATTTTGAGGCAAGAAGTGATTAAGTTTTGATTATGTCTTTCGAGTGTGATAAGTTATGGTGAAATGTTTATAATCCTTGAGGTTTTATTCTGGTAAATATGTGGTTGATGATCCATAGTGGAAACTAGATGTTTTAAATCCAAGATTTGCCATTAGGGAGTATCCACCTGGATTTCTTGGCTTTGTTTTGGTGCAACTCTTAAGGGTAATGGCCTTAGAGAAACTCTGTTTTATAATCTCTTTTCTCGGCTGCAACTACATAGGATAAGGGCAGTTAGGATACAAGCACTTCCTTGTATAAATGATAGAGTTATGTCTTCAGATGGAGGAATTGTTAGGAGTTGTGTATTTCCTTGGACAATAGGGTAGATGTGCATAGGAAATTTCTTAAAACTAGGGATACTAACGGGGCTTGAGAATTAAATTGAAGATGAGAGTCAAATGAAGGATATGAAATCGAAGTAGGCAAAAGATCCGAGAGGAATTAAGAAGAGGACGGACTATGTTGGATGTGGTAAGATTCAATTTTAATAAGATTGAATTTCTTAGGTTCTTGGAGCAGAGGTTATCATGTGCAACTCAGGAATGTTACGACGTTTTGATTGAAGGTTTGAAAGTGTGAATTTGATATGACTAGAGGAGTAGATTAAGCCCAAATGGACTAAGATTATGATTGCATCTCTTGAGTAGAAGGTTAATTGATGTTATGTAAAGTTAGTGTTGGTTTTGATGCTAGCTGTGAAAGTTAGATATTAGAGAAAGTTTTTCCTAATGGATTTGTATTGAGAAAGTTAAAATGAAGAGATTAAGCGTTGATTTTGTTCTTTGAAGTGTAATAGACTAAGATGAAATATCAAAGGTAGTGGGGATAATGCGGTAGTGAAAAATCTCGAGGATAAATAAAATGGTATAAGAATCGATCTTGTTATAAAGTTAGAGATAAAAGGAATGAAACGATGAAAATACGAAGCAAGATTTTAGAGTTAAGGTATGATTACAACATCCTGTTTAGTTTTGAGCTACGAAATTTCGAGGACGAAATTTTTTTAAGAGGGGTAGTAATGTAACACCCTAGTTTTTACACCTAGGATTAATTATTTTATTTGGATGTTTATGTTTATTAAGTTATGTGGTTTAGTCTGAGTAATTAAATTACTCTCTTCAAATTATTTTATTGGGTGCGTTAGCACTGACTTAGTTCAGTGAATGCACGCTTACTAGACAATAATTACGTTATTGTCACTATTAAACCAGTACAGAAAAATATTTTAAATAATATGATTAAGAGAAAATCATTTTCATATTCTTATCCTATTTAATTTTAGAGTTAAGAATATTTTGGTTTGGTAATTTTTGGAGATTAAATTTTGGACTGAGTATTTTCTTAGCTGATCAGTTCAAATATTAATCTTTACTCTAATTTGAATTTTGAAATCATATCTTTATCAATCTTTATTTTTAGATTCCAAAAAGTACAAACATATTTATTTTAGGCCTAATATTTATCACTCATTTGATACCTATCACTAAATAATTAGCTTAAAAGCTAAGCTTCCTCACTTTTCTCTCTCATTCTCGACGTTCTCTCTCTGTCTCTCTTTTCTTTCTCTGTTTCTTTCTCTTTTCTTCTTTCTTTCTTTCTTCCTTTCTTCTCTTTTCTTTTTCTCTTCTTCCTCCTCACTCCGTCTTCTTCCTCCTCCTTCCCTTAACTCAGCCGCGCACCACCACCTTGGAACCCCGGGCCGCGAGCGCAGCCTCAGGTAGCGACTTCGATCGCAGCTCGGCGTGGAGGGGACGACCACTCGAACCTGGTCTCGCGCCGCCGTCGTAGGTGTACCGTCCGGTCGCCGTTTCACCGCGTCTGATATGGGAGAAGACGACCTCGCACCGCCGTCCAGTTCGTTCGTCGTCAAAGCCGCTGCATGGAGTGGGAGAGACGATCGCGTGTTCCGGCCCCTGTTCTCCTCCGTTCTCTGCTGCTCCGCCGTGCCGGACCTCCCAGACAGCCACCACATCATCTCTTCTTCACCTTGGGTAAGAGTTTTACCTCTAACCTCTTCTCTTTTGTAAATCCCCAAATTGATTTTGAAACCCTAACCCTCTGATTTCAGATTTTAATCTTGAAATTTAGTTGTTTTATGAGATTGGGACTGCGAGTTTGTGTTTCCCTAAACCAATTTCATTATTCTGAGTTTTCCCTAAATTTTAAAAATGAGCCCTAAACCCCCAATTTGATTTTATTTGAATTTGGGTATGTTTTTATGAAATTAATTATGATTTAGTGTAATTAGGACTCTTAATGGATGATTTCCAAAGTTCTTTTTCAAGATCTTTTAATCAAAACAAAGTTTCCTAAAAGGGTATTAGGAAGCGTGAGCTTCAAACATGATTTTCTTTAAAAGTAACCTTGTTTGGTAATTAGATTAGGTGTTTAGATAAAGTTAGAATGTGTGTTTGATCACGTGAAATTGATTTCTTGATTTTTGGTTGTTGCGCGTTGTTGGATCTCCTCTCTGAGATGTTTGACACGGCTATGCTTGCTTGATGGAGTAGATAGTTACACTCTTGGAGCTAATGTGAGTATTAAGACGAGGATCCTTTACTTGTCTTCAAAGGTAAGGGGGGATTTCCTAAGGATATTCAATGACTGTATGCATGTGTGTAGGTGTTTAACTGGATACTTATATGATGATTGAGCTGACTTGATTATTTTATGTACTCAAACTGTTCTGCTATTATCTGATGATTGAACTGTACTTGTTCTAAATGATATAATGCATATATGTGATGAAATGCTTTCAACTGTGAGATTGCCATTACACTGATGATATACACTGTTGTTGATTGAAAGTTTGCTAAGCCAGACGTGCGTCTGTGCTCAACCATAATAAGGATTAAAAACCTTAATAAGCTTTGAATATGGAGGGATTGGTGTTCTTTTCCAAAAGCTCTTTAAACGTAAAGTACTTGTTTTGAATGTTGAAATGATTTTGGTGGACTATTGTTATACAAGAGGAAAATCCTTTTCGAACTATGTGTTTCAAGTGAAAACTTTCAAGGTTATTTGGCAATATCCTATTGGGGGAAATATTTCAAAGATAAAAGAATTTCAAAGATGCTTTATAAAAGATTTTCAAAGAAAAGGTTTTTCCAAAATATTTTAGAAACTTTCCGATAACCTGGATAGGTTATCGAGGATTCGGTTTTGGATTTGTTTTTCACTGAACGAAAAATAAGTACTTATGAAAGTGAATCTAGAACGCGAGACGTCGCCTCTAGTATTCAGTGATGTGCACGTGATCTTGGATCAGTGTTAACCCGGGACTACGAGCCCTGGTTATGATATTAGGGACTTGGGTCCTAATCACGTTGTGTTGGACTGTGTCTTCTGACCGCGTGTGATGATTATGATTAAAGGTGAAGGTTGTTTTCTACGACCACAACCCTTGACTGCGGCCACGGTCTTGGGCATTGTGATTGAGCATTCGGACTATGAGTCCTATGTTTCTGAGTTCTCAAGTGATGGGGAAATGATGATTAAGTCGTTAGCTTTGAGCAACGGCGAAGAAAAGAATGAACACAAAGAAATCCTTTCAATAAAATATTTTATCATGTGCATTTCCCCAAGCAGACGTGCTATTGATGATTAAATCGAGATACAAAGATGGTATCCGGGAGTCTCATCCATGTAAACCGAGTGAAGAGGCACATGTGACGTTGCCCGGCCCCGAGACCTTAATGCATGAGGGTAAGGGGGTAACTGCCCAGGTGGGCTAGAGCTTGACCAACTCTAACTTCTCCAGTGATGATATGGTGTTGTGATCTCATGAGATTAAGTTAGAGCCTGATGATTGAAGTGTCATGCATATTTTCAAAAGATTGACTGTGCGGGTTTGAGACCCTTTGATATAACACTGTTATGTTATGTATATGCATGATTTAACTGCTTATATGATTACGTGATGTATGTATCGTGTATATGGTTGTTGTGGGATATATCTTATGATGGTATCTCACCCTTACAAACATATCAGGTTTCTTCTGGTTTGCTATTGTACCTCGGGTATTTTAGTACAGATGTGCAGATGAGTCTTCCTAAGTCACTCAGAGACTTAGATCTAGTTGCTTGACGAAGTATTTGGTCGTGGAACGATCACGTGAGTTCTTCTCAGGAAATACTTTTAGAATGACCAGCTTAGGGTTTTGAGATTTAGATTATTTTGATAAGTATGTATGAGTATGGCTCAGAGAGCCTTTATTTCAAAATGGAATGTTATGGCTCTGAGAGCATATCTTTTAAATGAAAATTTAAGCTGTTTTCTTTGGTCTTGTAAAGCTTATGGTTATAGCTATTATTTTTATATATTGCTGTCTGATTGGATTTGGTGTAACTGAAATTCTGGAGTGAAAATGTAATTATTTTAGCAGGTGTTCTTTTACCTGGGATGTCCGAATTACAGAGGAGACTCTGTCGAAATTTTCGTAAAATACTAGCTTTTATTCAAGTATATTCTTTAAATTGAATAGGCTTGCCATACTATGATAGTAAGTCTGTGGGCCAATCAAGGCTTAGGAGTCGTGACAAAATTTTTATACCCAATTTCAGACACTTATATACTTATATAAATTATTTTCCGAAAGCACCAGCAAATTATCTTTTAATTTAAATTCCGCATGTGTTACGTAAGTAATGCCCTCAAGGGGGGGGGCGTTACACTAATCCCTAGAAACTAAGCTACTACTCCAGTCTTGCCATGGAGATGACAAGCTGGGTTGACAACATAATGAAAATCAGAAAAGAGAAGAGAGGAGAAGAGGAGAAGAGATCCTAAATCTATGCCTAGAGTAGTAGCCCCAAAGGTCTGATGTGTTGTGTATCTGATGCCTTGGTCCATATTTATAGAAATGGGGAATTTAGAGTCCCAAACCAACTCAAATTAGATCCAATTCTGTTACTTCTGAGCCAAGTAATACGCGTCACGGCCGTGATGGCTATCACGGCCTGGCCGTGACGGATTCTGCCTTGAAAATTCTTCACTGGTTGGTCTGTCATGGCCGTGATGCTCATCACGGCCTGGCCGTGATGGCCATCACGGCCGTGATGGCCATCATGGCCTGGCCCTGACAGCTTCTGACTTGTGGTGGTTTTGGGTCACGGCCGTGATGGCCATCATGGCCTGGCCCTGACAGCTTCTGACTTGTGGTGGTTTTGGGTCACGGCCGTGATGGGTATCACGGCTAGGCCGTGACAGACTCTGACTTCAGCCTTTGTTCTTTTTCAGTTTTGCTCGATCATGGCCGTGATGGGCATCACGGCTAGGCCGTGATGGGCTCTGTTTGGTTCATTTTCTTCACTTTTAAAGCCCTATCTTCATCCAAACTCCATCATGGTTGATCTTGAGCAATTTACCCTTGATATCTGCAAAACAACACACGAAAACCGCCTTACCCGTTCCAAAGGAAAATTAACCTAAAATCTAATAAAAATATGCCTAAACTACATGAAAATGCATGCAAAATGATGGACAAAGATGAGGTGGAATCACACTCATCAAATCACCCCAAGCTTAAAACTTTGCTTGTCCTCAAGCAATTACTCAGGCCATAAGATAAATCAATCAAAGCATGGATAGTGAACTAAGAACCCTAGAAGCTAATCCAAGTGATAGGCATTTTTAATAAGCACTCAAAAGATAATCAAGTTCAAGTCCAATTAGAAGCTTAGGTTCTTCAAGTTCATATTCTCACTGATTTGGGCACTCATCTCACCTCACTCAAGTGTTTTAGGGTATATGACAATTCACTCCATTTCCTCAAGGAAAGTATTTTACCATAGGCTTGACTATTAACCAAATCTCCACTTTATTAATGAAAACACTTAAGAATCAAGAGGTCTTTTCCTTTGGTTGTAATGTGGCCATGGGATTTATTGTAAGGTGGGAAAATCAAGGAAAAGGGAATTTCAAGAAGGCTAGACAGATTATCAAACATTACAAAGCATGACACCTTCTAAAATACCCTTTAGGGGACTTTGATTTACTTTTCCACCTTTCTTACTTCTATTATATTTTTTTTTTCTTTTTCTTTTTCTTTTCATTTCTCACTTTCTTTGTCATCCCCTTCTCCATTTTTTTTTCTTTCGTTTATTTCATTTTTATTTGTTTGGAGAAGGGGAGATTTATAGCTCGAGAGAAATTACTTTCTAGCTTTTTCATCCCATACTTTTTCCAACTACCATTTTGCCCTTTTTGTAATACTTTAAAAGGTGCCATACCAAGCATTATTTATCAAATTAATTCAAGGTACCAAGAAAAGTATTTTTTTTCTTTAGGCTCAAAATTGGGCAACTAAGGGGTAGCATTTATCATTCAAAGCTCGGGAGGCCGGAAAAATACCTAGTGCCTCAATCATTTCCAAAAATGTTTTCAGAAATTTTTAAGTTTTGAAATGGTTTCAAGTCAAGTTCTAGAAAATACAGTCCAAGAGGAATTACAACACTCTAGCACAAGAAATGGGGTAGATTTAGTGAATACCCCTATTGGCTCAAAATCTTACATTTAGTAGTTCAAAAATCAGTGAGGTACACAAGTTTAAGGAACCACATGCTAATTATCAACTATCAAATGATTATCTCAAGAATTTTTATTTTTAGCCATATCACAAGAATAATAAAAAATTGGGTTCAAAATTCACTATCTCAATTCATTTGGCTCCAAGTTCTTACAATCGGATGCATGTTCTAAGTGAGAGGCAATCTAAAGAATGTGATCATACCAATCTATGCCTATGGGAATGCAATATGAATGCAACAATGCAAATGCAAAAATAAATACCCCTACCCCAAGCTTGATTACTTACATTGTCTCCAATGTAAATAATCAAGTCGGAGAGAGGAGAAAAAATGGAACAACTTACCGAGTCGGTAGCGGGTGTTGGCTTCACATTCCAGTCAAAACTTGGGTAGAAATTTTATCACGGCCGTGAGGCTTATCACGGGCAGGCCGTGATCGTTTCTGGTCCTCAGGAGTTGCCCTGTCACGGCCGTGATCTACATCACGGCTAGGCCGTGATGCTCTCTGGCCTTGGCATCCTACTCATCACGCCCGTGATGGTTTTCACGGCTAGGCCGTGATCCTTTCTGGTGCTCTTGTTTAGTTCATCATGGTCGTGACCACTGTCACGGCCAGGGCGTGATGGCCTCTGACTTTATTTTTTTTTATGCTCTTCTTCTCTTTCTCAACCTGAAAACACTAGACAAACCTATTAATGATATTTTTGCCTCTTGATCTTCTCAAAATATTCAAGAGGTTAAATCAAAAACAAAAGGAAAAAGGGAAAGAAAACTTGGGTTGCCTCCCAAGAAGCGCTTATTTATGGTCTTAAGCTTGACCATACTTCCTCAAGTCAACCGGGGTCGGCTGGGCGTAGAAGTGCAGGAACACTTCTTTTCCATGGAGCTCCTTCAAATAGTCGTTTCTGCTCATACGGCCGATGCGCCCCGCTTTGCTCTTTTCTCTCGGAGCTTCCTAGCCTTCCTTCCTTCCGGCGGAAGTTTTGTTTCCGCATGGACAGCAATTCCAACTTCACCACTGGGTGCATCTTCAACCATGCATATCTTTGGGGTTGCTTCCATGCTAAGTGCTTTCTCTACCGCTGGAGACGTTACATCAATTCTGCACACATGGCTCTCAAAAGGAGGGTTGTTACAAGAGTTAGTCAACTGAAAATTTACCCTACCTTCCTCTACATTTAGAGAGAGTTTGCCATTCCTTACGTCTATTAATGCTCCAGCGGTTGCCAAGAATGGCCTTCCTAAAATGATGGGGAATTTAGAATTCCCTTTCATGTCCAATACTAGGAAGTCGGTAGGGATGAGAATTTTCCCTACCTTTACAGGAACATTCTCTAGTATGCCTAGAGGAGTCCTAGTTGAGCCATCCGCAATTTGTAAGGGGAATTTGAATGGTCTCAACTCTTTGCTTCCCAACCTTTCCATGATAGTGAGGGACATCAAGCTCGTGCTAGCCCCTAAGTCACATAAGGCTGGGTCTATTTGCACCTGTTCGATCGAGCAAGCGATGGAGAAACTACCTGGGTCTTTCAGTTTAGTAGGTATTTTAGTCTCTACATCTACTTGCTTTTTCCTGACCAACCTCTGTGGGAAAGGTATCGGGGGTTGGTACGGTGGTGGAGGGACATATTTCGGTTCTGGCTCTTCTTTTTCGTTCGTGTCCTCCTCCGGTTCCACGTCCATTTCAGCTACCCCCACCCCAAGCTTATCATCCCTCAAGTGTATGACATTGCAATGCTCATTGGGATTTGCTTCGGGTTGCCCCGGGAATGCACCCTTAGGTCTCGAGTACGTGCTGGCTTGTTGGGCAATCTGGGTTTCTAGCATCTTGTTATGAGTTGCTAAGTTGTCTACCTTAGATGCTAGATCCTTTATTGCCTCACTCACTGCCCTTCCTTGTTGTCTAAACTCCTCATTCTGTTTTGTCTGAGTTTCGACAAAACTTTCAAATAAACTCTCGAGTTTAGATCTTTGTAACTGAGGGTACCCCTTGCGGTTCTCTTATTACCTTGACCCTCTTGGAACTCATGGTTGAGCGTGTTGCTGTAGTTGCCGTAGGAGAGGTAAGGGTTGTTCCTTCTTTGGTTGTAGGGATTTGGGGGAGCATAGTTGGGCAGCTTCGGGTTCGTATCATAGTAATTGTTACAAGAGTTCACTTGCTCACCCGGCCTGGGATCCATGTGGGCATCCCATCATGTCATGTCCCCGCATTCCACAAATCTCACAAACAAGGTTAGTAGCACCTAATGCACTCACATTAGCTCTTTCCAGCCGATCAAAACGTTTATTAAGTGAGTCTATCTTTGACATAATAAGATCTGTGCTATTTACCTCAAACTTACCCCCCGAAATCTTGTTCGGGTTATTACCTCTTTCGGATCCCCATTGGTGGTAGTTGGTGGCGACATTCTCGATGATGTTGAATGCCTCAGTGAGAGGCCTATTCATAAACGCTCCACCGGCTGCAGAATCTAGTGACACCTTCGAAGAGTAGTCTAATCCGTTATAGAAGGTGTGCACTATTAACCACCTCTCGAGTCCGTGATGTGGGCACGACTCCAGCAGTCCCTTGTAACGATCCCAGGCTTCCGATAATGATTCTCCGTCTTTCTGGAAGAAGCCGGTGATCTGGGTTCTTATGTAGGCCGTCTTGGATGGAGGGAAGAATTTCTCCAAGAACGCCTGCTCCAATTGGTCCCAAGTGGTCAAAGTGTTAGCAGGAATTTGCTTAAGCCAGGCCTTCGCCTTTCCAGTGAGAGATGAGGGGAACAGTCTCAAACGCACAACATCGACTGAGGCTCCATTAATCCTGATTGCATCGGTGAACTCTAAGAATGTTTCTATGTGATCGGTTGGGTCCTCCGAATTGATGTTGCCTAATCATGTTGATTAGCATGGGCGGTATGGTATAGTTTTCCGCCTCAATCTCTGGCCTTGCAATCCCAGTTCGCAAGCCTCTCGCATTTGGGGTTGCGTAATCCTTCAAAGGTTTTGTATCCGGTTGATTCGCCATGAGTGGAACGGGACTCAACCTTTCTCCCTCTCTTTGTAGTCTTCTACGTCTGTGGAAGGTCCTCTCGATCTCCGGATCAATCTCACTAAGGCTCCCAAGACTTAGGGATCTTTGCATATAACACACAGAGAGATGGATACAATAGAAGGAAAAGAAATATATATATTTTTTAATATATTTCAGAAATAAAAATCAAACAAAAAGAAAAGGTCCAGAAAAAATCAATTCAAAATTTGAATTGAGATTCGAAAAGGCACAGTCCCCGGCAACGGCGCCAAAAACTTGATGTCGCGTTCGTCAACGCGCGCGTGCGAATCCGGCAAGTGTACCGGACTGCCGTCAAGTAATAAAAGATATCGATCCCACAGAGACTGTGTTCTCGAATCGCAATCGGTTTTCGAATCGATTAGATCTGGACTTTGTAAGGGTTTTGAAATTGTGTTTGAATTTGAAATTGAAATGATAAACAAACAGAAAACAAATGTTTTTGGGGTTTTCGATTTAAACGGATTCCTAGGGATTTGGGTTACCTTTGAGGTCGTTTATGTTGCTAACAGATTTACCTTTGTTGATTACCGAAATTGCCTTGAAGGCGAGTTTATCCTCTGATAGCTTAAGCTCCCTCTCGGGTTACAAAAGCCGTGCCCAATTGACCCGACCCCTACTTTCGTGGTAGTCGATCCCAGATTGGACCCTTTGCGTTCCGTGACAACTCGTTGCTCCTCGAGGGACGGCTTCTAACTTTCGTGATTTCAGTCCCAAGTCTGACTTCTATAGGTCCGACACCCAAGTTCACCGCTAGGTTCCTCCTTGAAATGTCTCGGTCATGCAAATAACCTAAGTTCACCGCTAGGTTCCTCCTTGGATCATTCACATCTCACAAACTAGTGGCTGTCGGGCTTTACGAGTGAATCACCCTAGAAATCCTAAGTTCACCGCTAGGTTCCTCCTTAGAACGTCTATGTCACGTAAATAAACGGTTGCCGAAATTTATGAGTGATTAACACACTAGAAATCAGATCTAAAACAATTATGAAATCAACAATGGTTTCAACATCAAATTAACATCATTTACAAACCTCGGGCAGAGCCCTAATCCCTAGAAACTAAGCTACTACTCCAGTCTTGCCATGGAGATGACAAGCTGGGTTGACAACATAATGAAAATCAGAAAAGAGAAGAGAGGAGAAGAGGAGAAGAGATCCTAAATCTATGCCTAGAGTAGTAGCCCCAAAGGTCTGATGTGTTGTGTATCTGATGCCTTGGTCCATATTTATAGAAATGGGGAAGTTAGAGTCCCAAACCAACTCAAATTAGATCCAATTCTGTTACTTCTGAGCCAAGTAATACGCGTCACGGCCGTGATGGCTATCACGGCCTGGCCGTGACGGATTCTGCCTTGAAAATTCTTCACTGGTTGGTCTGTCATGGCCGTGATGGCCATCATGGCCTGGCCCTGACAGCTTCTGACTTGTGGTGGTTTTGGGTCACGGCCGTGATGGCTATCACGGCTAGGCCGTGACAGACTCTGACTTCAGCCTTTGTTCTTTTTCAGTTTTGCTCGATCATGGCCGTGATGGGCATCACGGCTAGGCCGTGATGGGCTCTATTTGGCTCATTTTCTTCACTTTTAAAGCCCTATCTTCATCCAAACTCCATCATGGTTGATCTTGAGCAATTTACCCTTGATATCTGCAAAACAACACACGAAAACCGCCTTACCCGTTCCAAAGGAAAATTAACCTAAAATCTAATAAAAATATGCCTAAACTACATGAAAATGCATGCAAAATGATGGACAAAGATGAGGTGGAATCACACTCATCATGGCTCACTAGAAAATCAATCACCTTTTACTTCAGTTGATAAAAGAACTGAAGTTAAAAGGTTCACTTTTAACGTCAGTTGTTTAAAGAACTGACGTTGAAAGTGGCTCACAAAAAAATCAATCACCTTTTACTTCAGTTGTGAAAAGAACTGTAGTTAAAAGGTTCACATTTAACGTCAGTTGTTTAAAGAACTGACGTTAAAAGTGGCTCACAAAAAAATCAATCACCTTTTACTTCAGTTGTTAAAAGAACTGAAGTTAAAAGGTTTACTTTTAACGTCTGTTGTTTAAAGAACTGACGTTGAAAGTGGCTCACTAGAAAATCAACCCCCCTTTACT
>JAUPTC010002051.1:0-17104 GCA_030762895.1 Sophora flavescens | reverse complement strand
AAATGGGGTTCTCAAGGGTTTTGGAAAAGGAGCACAAGGAAATGCCATCATCCGGTTGATTGAACCGTGGATCATCTACAGGATAATAAATTTGAATTTGTGGAGTGGCTATTTGTGTTGGTTGGGGTGAAAGGGGTGTGGGATGTACACATCATCTGGAGGGAGACAACAATGTTATTATCTCTGCAGTAATATCATCAATTCTAGTTTCTTAACTAGACAATTCGCGTACCTACTTATTTGAACAGATCACTAGCGAGATGGTTACCTTAGAAGTCTGTAATGTTTTAGATTTTCTTGCTGGTTGCCTTCAGGTTTTGTTGAACAGTAATAACGGCTCGGGGTGAGTTAATGTAAGTCTTTTACTTCTTCAGAATTGTACCGATAGGAATGCTGTCCTCACGCCTTCTCATCTTCATCGTGAGAGAAGATAACTTTCTTGCTTTTCACAGGGCATCAAAAGATTCCCTAATAATAATGCCACCGTCTCTTGGGGGCGTGCTTCCTGTTGCATTGGTCTTTTACCTAGTTACTCTTTTACTCCTAGGACTTATGATTGCTTGTCTCCAATCATTTCTTTAGTTTCATCAACCTCGCCTTGGCTATCATGTTAAAGATCATGTACCGAGGTTCATATTAGCTATATTCATTTTACCAAAGTCTCAACAACATTGGTTTTTCGCTTGTGTCACTAGCTTGCTCCTTAGGAGTCCTTGCAAAGAAGAATATCATGAATTCTTGAGCCTTGAAAATCTTGGAAAGAAGATGGCAAAGAAAGGAAATGCCGAGAGACTTTTCTGTTCATCACTAAGATCTCGATCTTCCGTAAAGAATTCACAAAGATTGAACTGCTTTCTGGGGAGAACATGGCAGAGGCGACTTGTACCGAGGAGATGTTATCTTTGGATCCAACTATGAAGAACCACCTTATTAAGAAGCTAATGAAGGATAAAATGTCCTTCTTTTTCATCAGCCTTCCGTGGCAGTCGCTCGATCAGATCTTCTTCATGAGACAAACTTCAATGGTCTCAGAGCTACCCAAATCCTCTTCCCATGACTCGCAAAACTAAACCAGAGCACGGGAAAATTGCATCTGCCAAGTCTTCCGAGACTACAATCTTCTTCTCGTAACATCATGGAGAAGCGTCATGATTACCTACTTAAACATTTCTCCGTAAATCCCTAATCAAAGTTTCGGGAAAGACAGATACCTTCTATGAAGAGTCCTCCCACCTGGCTGCATTAACATATTAGTTTATGTCTGTTGTAGTCTTTTGAAAAGACTCAAAGCGAAATGATGCCCTATTGCCGTTGAGCTTGTCCACGTTGAAGGTTTGAAGAAGCCATTTTAGGTGATCAAAGAGCTTAGGTGTCGCGAGCAGAGAGAGAGGGAGATTAGCTCGAGAGGTTGTAGAACTGTAAAGTTTTTCTCGTAGGGAAAAATATTACTATAAAGGAATTTTTGAATCTCAAAGGTTAAAATAAATTTTTGATGCATGACACGCCATGATCAAACGACGTTGGTGCAAAATTATAACTATAAAAAGTGTTGATGAATCAAAGTAATTTGATCAACAAAGAGAATAAGTGATGTAATGGCCATTGAGACAAAATAAATGCATTTATTAACACCTTAAAAATATGCTTAAACATAGCAGATGTGGACTTTCTAAACTATACAATGGATGCGATAACCGCATCGTTGGACGCTGGCCTATTGATCGCAATACACATATGCAATAGACACACAATTTTTAATAGGTATTAGACGGAAAGATAGGTATTTGATGCAAAACAAATTATCTAAAGAGTGGACACCTAAATTAATCCACACATATCATATTAAGATTTCCTCGATAAAGATAAATCTGGTCCTGCAAGAGGTTTCAAAGATATCTGCTCATTGATGGTCGTAAGATCAACAAATTGTATATCAAACACCTCAGCACATAATCCCTAATAAACCATAGCCAATCTTCATATGCTTAGCTCTAGAATTCAAAATTGGATTATTAGATAGATTGTCATGTTAGTATTATCACACATAAACGGAATACTACTTAGCCAATACACTGTAGTCCTCCACCACGTTTCATCCAGAGAGTTAGAAAGTAAGAACTTGCAACAATATATACTACCTTCACATTGATATAAATGGTACTTGTCTTTGCTTGACCATGAGACAAGATTAAATTTCTAATGATGTGACATCCACTAGGGCTTTTTCTTTCAATTCTATCTCCAACATAGTCAAAGATCACAACCATCCAATCAGGAATCTTCGCTTAAAAAGCACAAACCAAGATTAGAAGTACATTTTAAATATCTAAAAAACTCATCATTGATGATAAGTGAGACTTCTGTGATCAGATTGAAATCAAGCACATATACATACATTGAACATAATATCAGGCCTAGACGCTGTAGTAGAAGATATAAGTAGAGATCCTAAATACACTTCGCATACTTTTTTTATCTACCTTTTTCTCTTATCATCTTTTTCAAGATAGCGGGGCATAGGGAGGGAGTTCATTGGCTTACAATCATCCATCTTAAAACTCTTCAAAAGGTCTTTGTATACTTGGTTTCGGGTGGACGAGCACCTCGGCCCATTTGCTTCGCTTTACTTGAAGTCCAAGGAAGAATTTTATTCTCCCATCATGCTCATTTCCAAACTCTTTTTTGCATTAACTCTATAATTCTTGCATGGAGACTCATTAGTACCACCGGCAATAATAATATCATCAACATATATCCGCATACAACCATGAAATTAAACTTAATGGATTTTCTAACATGTCGCGGTGAACCTTCCTCTATTGAATCCATTTTCCATAAGAAAGGAACTTAGTCTGTCACACCAAGATTCAGGGAGCTTGTTTAAGACCGCATGTGCTTTCTTAAGCTTATATACATATTCAGATGGGTTTCACACTCAAACCCTGAGAGCAGATACACACAGACTTTCTTCATTAATAAAGCAATTTAGAAAAGTACTTTAACATCCATCTCTAAAAGCGGCGAATACTATGATGTGCAGCAACAAAGTAGAATTGTACGCTTCTAATCTAAAAAAAGCGTAATTGTTCCTATTCTCCTCAAGGTTGATCTCGGTTTATTGTCATTAGGTTTCCAATGATCTCGATTCAGGATGATATCTTGAAGTAACAAGATTTTTGAACTGTTCCATGTTGAAAGGGGTTTTGGTTGTTGAGGGGGTCATCTTCTTAATCAACAACTTTATTTCCTCGGTGTGTCTCCCAGAATGCTTAGATCAAGATCTACAAAAGCTTCATTCAGTTATGATAATTTCTTATCGGGAAATTCCATCAAACTTGACATGAATACTTTCTTATACTATCGAGTCCTAGAATTATAAACCTTAAGCCTTTAGATGTTTTTCGTAATATCCTAATAATATTCCCACTAGCTCTGTTTTAGCATCAAACTTACCAAGTTGAGCTTTTATTATTCAAATAAACAGTTGACCAAATGGGTGAAAACCAGATATGTTGGGTTTTTGTCCTTTCCACGAATCATTGGGAGTTTATTCGGGATAGGTCCAATTATATTATGTTCAAAGTAGCAGCAAGATAATGCTTCTTACCCACTCGAAGTTTCTGGGACGAGTTGTCATTGAGCATAGTCCTAGCCATCTCTTGAAGAGATCTGGTTATTTCTATTTACCACACCCATTTTTCTGTGGTGTTCTAGGTACGAGAAGTTGTGAAGGATACCACTTTCTTCACGTAACTTATGAAATAGCTCATTTTCAAACTCTCCCCATGGTCACATGATGAAGTGAAATACACATCCTTTTTCATTCTGGCTACATGTTGCAGAATATAGAAAAGACCTTAAAAGACTCATCCTTGTGAGTTAGGAACATAACCCATGTCCATCTAGTGTAATCGCGTCTACTATGACAAGACCATATTTCTTTCCACTCCCAGGGCAGTGTGACAAAAGTCACTATGTAGCAACTCTAGTGGATTATCATGCTAACAAATTCTTAGATTCAAAAGAACCTTGGACTTGTTTTCCTTGACGCATCATAGAGGCATCGATGAACTTAAGGTTGTGGTGGTCCTCTCACGAGGAGTTATGCTTGTTTAGCTTTGAAATTAATTTCAAGCTTACTACCCCTAGCCTTTGTGCCAAATCCACGCTCATCTTCAATGGACACTAGACATGAGACACTTGATTTGAGAGGTCCTCCAAGTCAATCTTATAGAGATTGCTTTGCCTTTTGCGTGGAATAAAAGTGATCCATCAACTTTCTTGGCATTACATGTTCTTATCAAAGACACGCATATCCACTTATCCATGACATATGATAGTAGATGTGCTTCCAGCCATTTCTAAAACATTATCAAAATAGGGAAAAGGATGTTTACCAATTTCTTCCAGCAATGATTCCTTCTCGATTTCCTCCAAATGTGACCCAACCCTTACATCTCTGGGCTTAAGGTTTTGGAACATAGACTTTTCTCTCGTCATGCGTTGCTGTGCCATGCCTGTACCAAGACATCTCCGTTTTCTTTCAGTAAGCAGGACCGCAACAGGTATTATCTTATCTTTAGGTACTCACCCGACTTGGGTCCTTTCTTGTTAGTTGTCACTAGACAGTATGCTAACATGTTGATTGTGTAGCATCTGGACTACCATGCCCAATTTTTCTACACATTACTTTGCAAAGGTGTTGGATAAGCTAGACTTAGCTTTTGTATATTTATTTGGAACTCTAATGCTCTATGTTTGGTAAAAGGTTTTGACTTTTTTGTAGGCCGACGGCTTCTCTTTGTCAACCAAGACCAGATTTATCATAAGGTGACCTGTAGTACCTTAAAATGAGAACTAAGCTTATCCAGCCACCTAACTTTGATAGAGAATCTGGTTAGATATGTTTCATCTTGTTTCAGTTTGCAACTGACAAGAAACATCGTGTTCACATACCATTTTACGCCTAGATTTATTCCTTGATTTTAGTGAATGTCATTTTCATTTTGAGGTTTTGTTTCTCGGTGCGGATTATCATATTCTCTAGTCAGTTTAGAAAACTTCTTTTTGAGACTCTTATATTCATTGATAGTATAGACGAATCATGCAACAGTTCATCAAAAACATTTTGAAGAGTGGATGGATGAGTCCATTACCTCAACTTTATCGGTGTATTAGACGACGTGCAGTGTCTACCATGAGACAAATATTTGCCTCTTCCGCAACCCCATTTTCTTCATCCGATGAAGACAGATCAATATCTCCCATGTAGACATTAAGCCTTTCTTCTTTTAAGAATTTTTTATCCTTTAGCTCGTGACATTCAAATTTTTGAAATGACCAGGCTTGCATTCAAACACAAGTATGGACCTCGTTTTCCTAAATGACTTCTCCTTACAAAACTTTTTCGAGTTGCTTCCTTCCTGAAACCATATTTTCTCCACATATGTTGAATCTTCCGAGATAAAGGACACCATCCTCATCCATCATTCATCATTATCGTAAGATTTAGACTCATCTTATGACCCGCAGCTTTGAGAACTTTAATGAACTTGCTTTTGCCTTTAGGGCAATAGATTTTCCTTTTGAATTTTATTCCCATTTCTGGGTTCACAACCTTGAGAGATCCAAGAAGCTCTTCCGGAGAGGTGTATCTGTTTTGCTTCCCAACAAGCATGGATTCTTATCGCTTGGATAGACTTCTTGTGATCTTTCCCATGATCTCTATTTTCATAAACTTTTCCAAGATATCTCGAGACTGGGTGATAGTTTAGAATCTTCCAAACATTCGTTTATTATTTCATGTTTACCCATCTTGGAATATCTATAGTGATGAACTCCGCATGCCGATCTTTGATTCCTTAACTTGTGAGGAACCCTCACGAGCTAAGGCAAAGAGTATCCCAAATTTCTTTAGCAAAAGACAGTAGCCGTGAACTTGCCATGCCTAGACCTGCTATAGCACACATGAGATAATGCTTAGCCTTCAGACTAACTCATGTTGGTTTTTCTACTTTGAGTCCATTGGCCTCAGAACAGCCAGCCCACCTTCATCTGGTTCGTAGCCTGGCTTTCAATCGGCCTCCCAAATATCTACATTTCAGGTATCCAAGAAGGCCATCATTCTCTTCTTACAATAGTCATAATATGTTCCATCAAAGAAGAGGAGGGCACTGATAGCTTGTCCTTCTCGCATCCATGGCTGCTGGATCGCATCTCAACTGTTGGGGACGCCTTCAACCTTTCGAGGCTGTGGCTCGATACCAACCTAAGTTGACACGTGCAAACATAAAGGTGGGGGTTGAATTGTGCTGTTAATAATTTTCGAAAACAACCTTTGAAATAATTTTTGCACAATAAGAGATTAGAAATGTATAAGCATAAAGAAAAATATCCCTTTTAAAAGACTTTAACAAAAGTAACATCAAAACCCCTGCTAGTAAGAAACAACAAAGTCAGTAGAAGAGTTAAGAGATAGAAGAATCGCCACAAGATGTTTTTATCCTGGTTCAATTTTTCCAACCAAGAGCTCCGTCCAAATTCCTTCTCTACTTGAAGGATTTTCTCCACTATTTCCTCAATAGATTGTAACCAAATATTCAACACCTCACCAGGCTACAAGTATTTTTCTTACCAAGCCTCTCCAGGATCTAACTCTAACAAACAGATTTAATGTTTGATCTTCATAACTCACTATGTGAGGATAATTTTACGCTTAAGATAAGATGCATATTTCACAATATTCAAACTAAGAACACTGACTCTTGCTCTCTAAAGAATTACGAGTATTTAGTGATTGTAGTTTTACAAAAGTTGAGCTCTGTGATGTTGTGCAAATCAAGAGTACTTTCTTCAAGAGTATCGTGTCTTCTATTTATAGAGCTTTCTTCACTTGTATCTCTTCAACTGCTACTTTGAATAATCCAATGAGATAAATATTTACTTCATGATATCCATTGTGACTCGATAGCTGATTGCGGGTAATGCTCGAATAGTACTTTTGGTTATCGAGGTAGCATGAAATTGGAGGCTTACTCCTCTTAGTATTGCAACCTGAGAACTTGTTGTTCCTCCTCAGAGCAATCCAACTTTTCAGCCAAAAGTTATCATCGCATTTATCGCTTTGTATTCACAGCCATCTGCTTTTGCATTTCTGATGGTACTATGCTTCTTTACAACAAGGTAAAATATTAAAGCGTATAGACAATAGTGAAGAACAAATATTCTATTGAAATAAATATCAATCAATTGAAATAAATTCAAGAGA
Organism: Sophora flavescens; assembly: GCA_030762895.1. Taxonomy (NCBI): domain Eukaryota; kingdom Viridiplantae; phylum Streptophyta; class Magnoliopsida; order Fabales; family Fabaceae; genus Sophora; species Sophora flavescens. The sequence continues at coordinate 9,837 of JAUPTC010002051.1, read as the reverse complement.
TTCAGATTGCATTTAATACATTCAAAGATGGAGCTCACAACCAAAAAATCCATCACTTAGTTATATTACGGAATTTGATAACTGAAATAAGAGTTATTACTTAACTTTCTGGCTTATCATTGTTCTTGTTTTGATCAAATTTGGATAGAAATTCAATTTTTCCTTTATTTAGTAATACTTAGTAATTGTTAAATGCTGAAAAGCCGCTAGGGTCTCAATTGTTTTGTTAAGGTTTGTTTCAGGTTTTAGTATGATTTGTAAATAAAATTTCGTATTGCCCGGTGTCATGAAGCACGCTATGTTCTGGAAGAGAATCTACCACAAGATACAAAGAATTTACAACCAAATGAACACTTCATCGGCAAAAAGAATTTATCAGCTTTTGGCTCCAAAACGAGAAAGAGAAAAATACAAGGCGGCTCTCAGGTGTACTGGGAATTGGGCCAAAGACTATTTTATTGTTAAATTTTGTAAGCCCAAAAAGTGAGGCAAGAGAGAGAGTGTAACCCTACTTTTGGAAGCAGTACAACAGGATTGTGACCTTGCTTTTAGGTAGCTCGCATCGTAGCAGCTGGGTGCATCAGGAGTAGCTGCCACTGCTGTCCTCTCCGTAATTTTCATTTAAACTTTAGTGCCTTTATTTTCCATTTCTTGTTGGTTTTTAGTCTCTTAAGATCATTATGAGCTAAATTTCTTAGCTAGGACTCTATGAATTTGTAATTGATACTTAAGGGTGATTTATGCAAAATGGATGTTATTCATTTTCTTCTTCTCTGCTTGAAAGCTTAATTTCATTTTTAGACCCACTGAATTAATTTGAAATACTAGCTAGTTTGATTGGAAAAAAACTTAACTAGTGGACATGCTTAGAAGATAAAGATAGAACAATTAATTGGAAAATTTCAATTGTGTTGAATGAGCTAGGAATACTTCAAGTCTTTAAGTAGTTTGACAAATTAATCGATAACCGAGGGAAATTAATATGAACTTAGGAATACAGTTGTTTAATTAGCTCAGCTTATCAAGCTGAAAGCTAACTTCATTTTCCTCGGACTAAATGTTGTAGCATACTGGAAGCATCGACAATTCCCAGCAAGATTAGGCAAAAAGGATTAGAACTTAACGCTTCATCTCTCAGTTTGTTACTATCCATTTATTGGTTTCTATTGATTCCTTGCATTTATTATTTACTGTTTTGGCACCCAATTAATCCATTTAATTTAGTGCTTAAAGCTTACGTTTAATTTCGTTAAGTTAACAGGAATGTTAATTTAGAATTCTATATTCAACACATTTTAATCCTCGTGGGAACGATCTTTACTCACTCCTTGCCATTTGTTACGATTGTGTATACTGCACATCACATTTATCCAAAGCAAGAAAGTTTGACACGTTGTCAGAATTAAATTGGTGTTGAATATTTAAATTCTTTGGTCAACATTTTCTAATTAGCTAGTACTTAAAGATCTGTGTGCTCGCTTAGCTATAGGTACATTTGTATGGGCAGGGTACACCTGAGTTCCAATTAGATTTAGAAATTGAAAAACCAACAAGGAAGCTAAGGAAGAGAACTAAAGAACAGAGAATACTCACTTAGGTTTCAGTGCCTCACTTTCGTGGAGATGAAGAACAGGATCACCGGCACATTGAAATGGCAAATGATGAAAGAGCAGTTCATCAGGACTATGCTAGTCTTTTGATCCCCAAACCATGAACCTCGGGATTGTGATACCAGAATAACTACTCAGCAGCTTGAGTTCAACCCAATGTTGTTTCATAAATGTCGCAAACTATCGAGCAAACTGGGCGCGATCTACCGAAGATCCACACTTTGTATCCGAGGCAATTCCTGAAAGTGCAAGCAATTTCAAGATCCTGGAGTAAGTGATGACGCTTTCAAGATACTGTTCTTCCCTTATTCCTTGAGGGACAGAAATAAGGCCTCGGTTAGTTCACTGAGGCCAACTCCACACAAACGGGAACGGCCTAGCGCAGGTGCTCTTGACTGGGCACTTCCTCCTACAAAAAATGCACGAATGAGATATGGATGACAACCTGGTCTGCCAAAATGATGAGGAATCTCTAAGGCGACTGTGGGAAAGGTTCATGAGCCGGGAAGATGTCCCCATCATACATCCCCGTATGCATCCAAATGGAAACCTTCTGCCACCGACTCATGCCTCCTTCAAGATTGATGTTAGATGCTTCATCCTCGAGGACATTCTAAACAAAATCATATAATGAAGCTTATGCATTGCTGGAGAGCATAGCCGCAAATAGCTATCAATGGCAAACCGTGAGGTCAATTAGCTAAAACTCCGAATATCAAGTAGCGAAGTAACCGCTGCTTCTAATCACCTTCTTCCATTACTAACATGCCGGAAACTGATCACAATTAATGCAAGTAAAAGAACTCGCTATGGTCGAACCGTAATTACTAAACTGAGTTCTATTTCATGCTTCGTTGGTGGGGTATTTATTTAAAGAGGTCTCAAAGAACCGCCTCTGAATATGTGGGTAATAGAGAGCTAATGCATACTCTAATACTTACAACCCAAAAAGAAGCAACATCCAAATTTCAGCTATGGAAATTACAAAACACGCTGAATTCTTAGTTGGAAATGTCATTACCACAACAATGTGGGACAAAAACAACAAACAGCTAGCAGACCTAAGTCCCGCCTACAAACCTCTAGAAGCCATGTTGAAAGCCTTCATGATCAAAAACCAGGGCCCAAATGCGGCAATCGTGGGTGTAAATGTGAGGAACCTCGAGAATCGGTAAGCATACACGCGTCACAAATAGGTTAAATGGAAACTCTTCCCGCATCCAATCAAAGTCCATCAACCGATAAAGTGTTAGAACATGTTAAAGCTATAAATCTAAGAAGTGGCAAAGAGTCAGATGCTAGAAGAATTTAAGCAACTAACAAAGAAGAAATTATGAAAGTATGTAACTAACAGAAATTCACAGTTACTCCAAGAGAAGAACAAGAGCATGACTTTTCCTAAGGAAGAGGCCACATTCTGGAAAGGCCACCTCCTCCATTCCCACAAAGACTAAAGGAAAAGCAAACAAGAAAATGGGCTCAACAAATTCTAGAAAATCCTAAAGCAATCGGATATTGGGACATACCCTCTGGTAAACCTTGCATCAAATGCCCAACTACACCAAATTTATGAAGATATTCTACCAAAGTGAAAGAGTTTGGGGAGTTTGAAACTGTGGCCATGGACTATGGAGTGTAGTCGTGTTTGCAAAATAAGTTCCCCAAAATGAAAGATCCAGTGAGTTTTACAATTCCATGCTCAATAAGGAATACTATTACTGGAAGCTTGGTGACCTGAGCCAGAGAATCTGATGCCAATGTCCATTTTCACAAACCTTGGGAGATTGAGAAGATAGACCAACCAGAATTTGCTGCTCGAAGACTGCATCCATTATAGTCAAGGAAAGATTAAGATGTTCTAATAAAGGGAGCAAATTTGTGTTTCCAAGGGATTTCATTATTCTGGGATTTGAGACCCATACGGAAGCCTAGTCATTCTGGAAGACCTTCCTGCCACCGGAAGAACATTGATAGCGCGAAAAGGAGAGATTTACGAGGTGAATGATTAACAAGAACCTCAATGTCTTTAATGCATTACACTATCCTCGATGAATGGCCGAGAAATGTTTTATCCTATCAATGGGAATCTCTGCGGAAAAGAGCATATGATAGCATCCGAAAGAAATCCAGAGCGGAATTTGAATTGAATGAGAGATTATTCTAAAAATGAAGAATCAAACAAATAGTAGAAGGAGTTAGCACACGATCCGGATTAGAAAATATGAATCATTGGATGTACTTCTTACACCTTCCAAAGAAATGTACCTTCATTGAAAGACCCCCACCCTCTTGAATTGAAGCATATCTTCCCATTTCAAGTATGTTTACTTGGGTAGAAAGAAACTCTTTCCTATTATCATTTCCTCTCTCTTAACTTCGAAAGAAGCAGCTTAATAGCTTTGAAGAGGCACAAGAAAGCTATCGGGTGGCAATGGCGTATTAATAGAGGAATTCTGCCTATTCTGTATGCAAGATTTTACCGGAGGAGGATGCTGGAAAGAATATTTAGGCTGGCTAAGATCTAATCCAATAATGAAAGAGGTTGTATGTATGAGATTATTAAATGGCTTGATGAATTATTTATCCCATTTATAGGTACGGATGAGTCCTGGCAATGCGTTCCAAAGAAGAGAGTGGACTGTGAAGAATGAGATGAATGAGCTCATTCCTATAAGAACAGCATGTGTGAGGATATGCATGGATTGTAGGTGGTTTCAACAAAGCCTACAAGGAAAGATCATTTTCCACTACCATTCATTGATCAAATGCTTGATATATTATCCGGAAGAGAATTTATTGCTTCTTGATGGTTATTCGCTACAATCGATTGTAATGGCACTTAAGATCACGAAGACCAGACCACATTCACGTGTCCAGATGGTACATTTGTTTTGAAGAATGCCATTTGACTTTGTAATGCTCCAAGAATATTCCGGAGATGTTTGATGGTATTTTTTTTTTATTTCATTGAGAAGAATATGGAGATTTTCATGGATGATTTTCAAGTTTGAAACTTATTCATGGGATGTTTGGATAACTTAGAACAAGTGTTATACAGGGTGAGGAAACTACTTAGTGCTGGACGGAAAGTTGTCACTTATGGTAAAATAGGGCATTGCGTCGGGCCAGATGGTATCAAAGGAAAGGCTCGAGGTGGATAAAGTAAGATGGAAGGATCGAAAGTCTCCATCCTCCCTAATTCTCGTGGAAGGGCATCGGCTTCCTAGGTCATGCGGCTTTTATAGAAGATTCTATCAAAGATTTTAGGATCTCCAAACCATTATACAATCTGAGCATGATAGGTATTTGAGTTCACGGATGAGTGCTTATTAGCTTTTGAAACTTTTGAAGAAAACTTTAACTATTCACCCGTGATGGTAGCTCTCCCAATGGGGGAGAAACCATTTGAATTGTTGCACGATGCAGTGATTCAAGTTGAGCTGGGGTTGGGCGAGGCATAACAAGATGTTTCCACATATTCTATTATGAAAGAAACTCCTCATTGATGCCTCTGATTACTTACACCACCACGTAAAAGGAGTTATTAGTGTTTGTATTTGCTTTGACAAAGTTAATACCCTATATGGTGGGAACCAAGGTAGTGGTATACACACCATGCAACCATCAAGTACCTCATTGACAAAAGGAGAAATTTCAGGCTTATTAGGGATGGGTTCTTTGCTACAAGAATTTGAATTTGGAAATTAAAGACAAAATGGAATTGAAAACTGTACATCTTTCCGCATCTGTTAAAGAAAAGGGGTTCCGAGTCTAAGGAGAAATTGTAGCATTTTCTCGATGAACACCTTCTAATCCCGGAGGATGCTGCAGCACCATGGTATGCAGATGTTGTAAACTTCCTGGTTAGTGGGAGCGACTCCAAACAGATATGAACCCACAACACAAAAGGATGTTTTTAATCAAGTAAAGTACTTTTATTGGGATGACCCATTTCAACCAAAAGATGCCAAGACCAAGATCATGGAGGAGGTGTACTTTAAGAAGAGATGAAAGACATCTTAAGTGATTGTCATGCTGCACCTTATGGTGTCACTTGAGGAAAAAAAACAAAAATTCTGCCAAGATCTGAAATCGGGTATTTACTGCCCACTTTGTTCGTAGATGCTTAAGAGTATGCAAAGGAAGTGTGATAGGTGTCAAAGAATTGGAACATTTCAATAGACAAGAGCCCACTAAAACTATTTTCGAAATAGAATTGTTCGATGTGTGGGGAATAGACTTCATGGGACCATTTCTATCTCTTGTGGGAATGTCTATATCCTAGTGACAAGGATTATGTCTCCAATGGGTAGAAGCGTAGCACCGCCCTTCAATGATGCCAAGGTAGTTACAAAATTTTTGAAAAAGAACATATTCACTAGGTTTGCACTCCCGGAGCTATAATCATGATGAGGGCTCCCATTTTTGGCAAACAAGTTGTTGCCAATTTGCTTGTGAAGTATGGGGTGAAACACAAAGTAGCTACATGTACATCACCTCGCACCAAGGACGTCAGTGTCCAATAGAGAAATTAAAAGAATTTAGAAAATGGTGAATCCTTCTAGGAAGGACTGGTTTTGCACTTAGATGATGCTCGTGGGCTTACAGGCTGACTTTCAAAACTCAATTGGCATGTCTCCTTATAGCCAGGTTTTATGGCAAGGCATGCCATTTACCAATTAAAATAAAACACAGGGCATTTTGGGCTATTAAGAAGTTAACTTTGCTGCTCAAGTAGCTGGGAAGCAAGATCTGCAATGGAATGAACTTGAAGAGTTCAGGCTTGCCTTTGAAAATCTTTGAACATACAAGTGCAAGGTGAAGGCCTCACATGATCAGAATTTAACCCGAAGAACTAGAGGGCATGCAAGTGCTCCTATTCAATTCCGAAATTGAAACTATTCCTCAGGAAACTGAAATCGAGGTGGTCAGGGCCTTTCAAATTGATCAAAGTTTATCCTTATGGAGCTGTGGAGTTGAGAGATGAAAATTCTGGGGAGGGAATTCAAAGTTAATGGTCAAAGGGTGAAACAATATTGGGGTGAGCTTATGCAAGGATGAAGGCCACCACTCAACTCGTAGACCCCAACCACGAGTGTGGGGTCAAACAAGGACAGAAACCAAAGCGCCTCCCGGGAGGCAACCGATTTATATCCTTTAATTAGTTAGTTTATTTTAGCTTTTAGTTTTATTTTAGTTTTAGTTTAATTTCAAATAAATATATGTTGTTAACCTCATAATTCACAGTTGTAGCAATATAATCGTTGGGTTGTTCTAGGAGTTGGGTCAATTCTGGTTTCAGCTCATTGTTAGTCAAAATGGGATTATCAAGTTGTGTAGCTCCAAGACCCAAGTTCAACTCGGTAAGCATTTTGAAATTATAATTCAAAGCTGAAATGTTTTGGGGAAGGAGTGACAGAAACATGGGAGCGTTTTTTGGCGAGAACTCACCCATTAATTACCACCTCTCTCTCCACCACTCACATCCATCCTCAACCTCTCACCTAGTTCACTCTTCCTATTAAAGCTACTACGCCTATTACCTAAAACCCCACACGCAACCCCACTGCATTTCTGCATCACTTGTCTCGTCTATCACCATCAACTGGAACCCCGTCACCATAATATATAATGGGTAAACTCCAGCTCACCTTCCAAAAATGGTCACCGCCATTTCCTCTCTAAGGAAGAATCCGAACAACATTTTTGGGATGCAAAAGGAAGACTAAAGTATGAAAAAGAAATCAAGAAGCGAACTTCCACTTAGAAAAGGGTTTCTTCCTTTTGGACTCCACTCATTATGGGCTCACTGAAGAAATTATCGAAGCCATAGACAACCACAACTGGAAGAAGTTCGTGGATCATCCAAATGACCCTATAATCCCTTTAGTGCGCGAAGTTTTAAGCCAATCGACCTCACCCGGAAAAAAAGCATGTCATGGTTAGGGGTTCAAAGGTATCGTTCGCTTATGCTATCCGAACAAAAGGTGGGGCTTGAAATATGTTGGGGATGAGTACTGATCTATTAAAGATCGCCGAGGAAATGAGCTGAACGACATGATGAAAGTTAAGTCGTGGAAGGAGTTTAATGGATACAGAGACGATTGAACTGAAAATAGCAGGTCCGATCTCACCCCATTGGCTAAGGTGTGGTATCATATCATCGTAACCAAAATTCTTCCTACCGCCGCACTTAGAAACAAAGAACAAAGAGAGGTTAGTTCTTTTTTTTGCATTCCGGAAGAAAAAAGTAGATGCGGGCAACCGATTGAGAGGGAAATTATTATTTGCGATTCAAGAAGAAGGGATTGCTGTTTTTATCATCCTTAATCACTTCTTTATGTCTAAAAAGTAGAGTGAAGACTTTTCCCTAGAAGATGAGATCAAGGAAAACAAGGGCCATCGATTGGTTGGTCGTGAAGCGTTTGAGCATCGCATCAGGGGGTACATGGGTCGCTTCTCCACTTGAGCAAAGATGAACACTCCGTGGATGAATTGAACACAAAGGTGGAATCTGGTCTCAAATGCTACAACATAACATGCAACAACAACAACTCTTTTGGTGTATTCCAAGGGAGCAACATCAGGGGTCGCGAAGGTGAACCCTTAGGAATCAACAAGATGAGACTAGGCGCTCCCTCGCCCAGCCTCCTGAAGCATTGTTTGAACCCTTCAAATACCAAGCCCTTGAACCCATGAAAAAGATGTTCCCGAGCAACCCCAAGGCACAGGACTGCTCGACAATCCATCTGCACCCGCATCAAAATCCCTAAGTCCGCCCCGCAAATCCCACAACAAGTGAGCACTGTGAACAATAATGAAGTGAGCTCGAATGGACACCACCACCACCAAGGGATCCCACCTCCTCCCCAAAGACAATCCAAAGACAAAGACAAAGGCAAGAAGAAGGTGGTCAAGTCGAGTTCAAGCCCTCTATCCACCCAAAAGGGCGAATCAAGCACACATCTCCCCCTAGTCCAAGAAAAACAAAAGGCAATTGGCAGCTGAAGTATATTTTGACTCGAAGAAGAATCTGAAGGATAACATACCTGGGTAAGAAAATTACAAAGGACAAAAGCTAAGGCAAAGACCGGGGAGGGATGTGGTGGAGGTAGCAGGAGATGTAAAGCCTAGAGGTGGCCATTACTACAGGAAAATCGCTATAAGCAAGCCCCATCATGAGAAGATGGCAGAGGAGGAGGCACGAGGAGCAAAGTGCGATTAGCTCGGCCTTGACCAAAGTTGCCTAACCCAAGGTGTGCAGCTTTCCTGTAACACTTCGTATGACCAGACCCTTTTCAAACTTCATTTAGTAGTTATTAGTTTCGTTTTCCATTTGTTATTAGTTGTAATAGTTTGTTTCTGTAGTTGTTTGAAGTTTGCAATGCCCCACTCTTTCAAAAGAATTGTGATTAATGGAAAGTGGGGACCTTTTTAAAAGAAAAGTATAGGAATGAATGAATGGTTTAGCTGTCCATGTGCATATGATGAAGACCCTTTGTTTGTGATGTGATGCATGTAAAATACATGAATACCCTGAATTAACCTTTTCACCACAAAATTCCCTAACTTAAAATGGATTTCAAAGGAGGATTTCATTCAAAGTCATCATTCAATCTGGGAATCGGGTTGCAAAGGACCCTTATCCATGGAAGAGAGGGATGAGTTCTGAATTAGATTTCAACCTAAGTTTGGGGGTGTGAGACTAAACAAGTTGTTGTAGCACTCCTGCAAATAAATCCTCGTGGAGCTATTGGGCTTCAACATATTCTTTCATCATACATTCCATTCATGTGTTTTCTCTGCAAAACTTGCCTTATTTCTGTGATTGATTGTACATTTCACAGTTGCACACAAAATAGCTTGAGGCATTTTTGTTGTTTTTACCTACTGTGACTTAAAAGGCCAACCTTCAAGTATGATCCCTTGTAAATTCCTTTGAGACTGAACCTTTCTTGTTGATATTAAGCCACATTAAAAGATCAAATTCTCAGAAAAAACACTGTACTACCCTAGTTAGGTGCAGTGTGAGACTTTTTCAACATGGTCACCTACATATAGGTCTTCCACAATGGTTGAGGACAAACATTAGCATAAGTTTAGGGGCGGGGGGTGCCTAGGCAATTAAAAGGAGGAAAGAGCATATCATCAAAGGAATAATGAAAAAAAAAGAGAGAACAAAATCAAAAAAATAAAAATAAAGTACCCCCCTTGTCACCAAAAATAT
>JAUPTC010002050.1:0-17137 GCA_030762895.1 Sophora flavescens | reverse complement strand
CATTGTGAGTACTGTGATTGTAAAGAATACGAGAGAAAAATAGATTTAATAAAAATTTTAATTGATAAATTAAATGAATGGACAGATCAAGATGATCTATAGATCCAACGGCTTACAACAAGTATGCACTATAGAAGTGTCGATACGGTGTCATAAAAACCGTGTCAATTTAGCAAACCTCAAATATAAATAAACTAGTGTGCTCAAGTATTGACAAACAGGAACATAACAGTGAAATAGAACATAATATGTTATAAAATTAAAGCGCAGACATATAGTAAAAGGTAAAACAGCTCTACTCAGAGTTCATTGGTTGCTATAGCATCACTTACATCAAGTTGAGTACTCTAGACTTGAATTGGCTTGCATTTGAACTGGCCACCTGCAGGCATAAATCCAATGTTTGCAGCTTCACTAGTGACTCGCTCTACAGTTGCTTCAATTCAGTACTTGCTTCCAAGAATACCAGTAACTAAGGACCGTCGAAATTACAGAAAGACTCAGTGATATTACAAAATAAATCATCTATCTGTCAATTGTGTTTACAATTAATAAAGGATGTAGTATTTGAGGGTGAGGAGTTAATGTCACAAAGGATTCAGTGGTTGACTCCCAGATAGAGATGGAGTTACAATTCTCAACTTGTTGTGATATACGTGATTATATTGTTTTGTTCAGCTGCTAGTGACCCGTAGCCTATCAATTTTTATTATTGTCATGGAGTTAATATTTTTAATCAAATCGTTATGGAGTTAGTATTATATATTGTAAGTAAATAATATAATATTTATAATATCCATTTTTTTATTTAGTGGTCATTTTATATGATTTGTTTATTTATTATTGATGTCAATACTTGCATATCATAATTAATATCATTATTAGTTTATTAATATGTTATTGTTATAATATTATGATTAATAGTGTTATTATGTATAAATTGCTATTAATTATGTTGTTAATTTGATCATATTACTTTGTTTTAAATATAATTTATTATTATTAAATATCATTAGTAGTGGTAATTTATTTATTTATTATCATGGTTATTTATTTATGTCTGATTAATGTAGACGGACAACATGAATCAAGTTCTTATGGTTTTGCTTTAGTGGAATGGGAGGGTATATGATGGAGATAATTGTTAGAACCAAAGTGGTTTTTGATTAAAATAATCTTTTAAGTTTTGATGTTAACAAAAAGGTTAAATTTGTATGGCAAAGTATTTAGATCTAACTTGTTTGTTATAAATATGCAGGGGATTACTTGATTTATACGAGTCGAGGAACTTAAATCTAAAGTATGGAATCTATCGATTTTATTTCAAACCTCTAGACCAGTCTACAAACTCTTGGTAAAATTCTAAGTCTTTAGCTTTATGATAGACGAGATCGTTAAATTAAGAATAGACGAGGTCTTAAAATTAACTTAGGAAGATGCGGTACTAAGTCTAAAGAAAAATCAAGTAGACGAGTCATTGAAATATAACAAGTCCAAAGACTTGATAAACGGCGTAGCTTCACTATACGCCACGTCAGTAGACGAGCTCCTAAGCATAGCACATCCATCTCTCAAAACTAGGCGAAAAGTATGTAGACGCACTATCAGTAGACGAGCCCATCTCACTGATAAGTAAATCTTGCACGTCCAAAACCTCGTGCATCCACTAGTTTTAAAAAAGTGAACCCGTAAGTTTAAATGTATTTATTTCAAATGATTACTTATTTAAATCAAAGAATATATGTCTTTTACCTTTGCTGCTTTTATTGTATAAAATCTTTATCGATCTCTCGGGTCAAAGAACTTCGTACCATCGAAACCATAAACCTTTGTACTCTGTCAACTACATTGTTGTAAAGATCAAGTCAAGTACAAAGAAGGAAAATCAGAAAGCAACCTTTCGCACGACAGAGAAGTGACAGTTCTACTTTGAGCATTCCTCTGATAATCAAAGCACTTCTCAGTGAAGCATATCAAGTTATCAGTCTTAAGACACCCCGTTCTGCCCCAGTGTTTTATTAGATTAAATCCTTCTTAATTAAATTCTTAACTGCGTACGTAAAGTGAAAATACGTAACTTGAATTAAATAGGCATACAACTTTGATTTTATTAAGCATCACACCCTAGTTATGTGATGCTTACACACGTAAGTTTTACAACATAATACAAAACACTGTTGAGGGTATCCTCACAGTAGGATCCCTTACAGGTTTATACTTAAACAAACTATTATTTAGCAATATAAAACGTCTTGTAAGACAAACTGGCCCTAAAACACTAAACTACATTGCCGGAATCCATAGCTCTTCCTCCCGCATCCGGTTCATTCGAAGTTCCATCTAACTCCTCCGCAACGGGTTCCTCCGTTGGGCCTTCTCGCATGCATCACATCAACAATACAATACAACAGACAACATATAGGGAATAAGAAACAGTTCTACCATCAAAAGCGAAAAAGAGTAATAGTAAATTATACAGTAATTGTCACATACATAACATCATTCAACACCTAACTAACAAATCATCCTCAAATTAATGTATCATCCTTTACCCCAATCTCGTACAACTAGACTTTCATATTGACGTGACAACTACTCGATTTCTTTCACGCATTCCGCCTGGGGAATGTCGATCGATGTTCAAGCGACATGTTCCGAATTCTTGGTGCACATTATCTTCCATGGTGAGAACTCTCACGCTAAGCATGACACTATAGCTGCACGATGCTCCGGGTGCACACCCCCTCCACTCCCAGGGGTGCTCAATGAAATTCAATGACACTATAGCTGCACAACCTATTTCTAAGGTGGAACGGTCTAGGTAGAACTCTTGACCTCGTGTATTATATTACCAATACACGATTGTGAACAACAACACCGACCTTGTGTATTATTTACCAATACACGTGAATCTCACCAACCCATTTTAACAATATCCTAGTGCCTTAACCTTCCACTAGAACTCAACACATATTCTAGGTCACCACACCTCATTAAAATACATCATCTAGGTTAGGCACCTCTAAGTCACCATTATTCTCACATCCAAAACAAACAACTATCTCTCGAACAACATATATATATTTGCTTAAAATACACTAAGCACAATATTAACAACCAGACAGATCATGTATAACATAACATTAGAAATGTTCAAAATTAATGAACTTTGCGGGGACTAAAAACTTATTTAAACCTAAAAAAAAAAGATTATTGATTAGACGGGGTGCATTGAGATTTGAGATATGAGCTATGATTTTTGTACAACTACTATGGACACTTAAGTGGCACTCACAACTACATACGGTATATCTACTCTATTTTGAAATACAATACACCTCTATCCCAACCACACTCACATCAATGTACAGTGTCTATACATGTGTCCATATTCAGGTGTCCAAAAAACATAAGTGTTGAGATATTAATTTAAGGGTTTAATTGTTTAGGAGGAGGAGGAGGAGGAGGGGGGGGAGGGAGGAACAATTTTGAGGAAGAATAGAGGAAATGGGTTTGAGAAAGCAGTTGTGATAATTGAACACAGAAAGTTGACATCATACGCGACACCATACGGTACTGTAGTGCTACTTTTATTTTATTTTATTTTTAAAAAATTTTACCTTTTTATTAAAAAAATTATTTCTAAAAAAACCCATGAACCGGATAATGAACTGAATTAACCGGATATTTGTACCTGATTAACCAGATATTTACACATACTTAACCAAAAAACCCATTAACCAGACAGTGAACCGAATTAACCAGATATTTGTACCTGATTAACCAGATATTTGTACATTTAACCAAAAAATTTATTTCTCAAAACCAGATAATGAACTGAATTAACCAGATATTTGTACCTGATTGACCGGATATTTGCACATACTTAACCAAAAAACTCATTCATCAGATAATGAATAGAATTAACCAGATATTTGTACATAATGACTAACAATTTTATTTCTCAAAAAAACCCGTTAACCAGATAATGAACCGAATTAACCAAATATTTGTACCTGATTAACCAGATATTTGCACATATTTAATCCAAAAACCCATTAACCAGATAATGAACAGAATTAATCAGATATTTGTATCCGATTAACTAGATATTTGTACATACTTAACAAAAAATTTTATTTCTCAAAAAACCCATTAACCAGATAATGAATTGAATTAACTAGATATTTGTACGTGATTAACCAGATATTTGTACGTACTTAACCAAAAAACTCATCAACCAGATAATGAACTGAATTAACTAAATATTTGTACATGATTAACCAGATATTTATACATATGCATACTTAACCAAAAAATTTATTTCTTAAACAAACTAAATATTAAAAAAAAGAACAATTTTTAAAAAAAAAACTAAATATTTTGTTGTCGAAAAAAACTAAAAAACCATTATGTTGTCAATATTTTTGTATCAAAATATCATTTTTGTTGAGAGAGGGAGGATAGTCTTTCAAAACTTTTCCATAATTCATTTTTATAATTCTCTCAAATTGGGAATCTTGATTCTTTTTTTAAAAAAATGCACCTCATACTAGATGAGGCAGTATTCTCCGTTCCTTTTCTCGTTCGTGTTCCTTCCTCCTCAAACCCTTGAAAGGAGAACAAATGGTTTTTTTTTTATTTTTTGGCTTTGGGCGCTATTTGCATTCCAGTGGAGCAGGGAGTGGATCTAGAGAAACCTCCATGAATTCCAGCATAGTCCTGCTTTCATCTTCCCTCTGAACCGACAGCAAGCAGCAACATAGAAAGAGAGACAGACAATAGGACCACTAACGAATCAGACATGATGATTAATGGGTCATATATACAAGTAAAATGGATGTTGAATATGAGAGACCAATATGTCCATATTTGTAAATTTGAGGATCGCATTAATTTATTTTGCCCGCTAATTTGTGAAGGGACGAAATTGGGCCTTTATCATTTTTTCCCCAATTCCTTGGGCAACTCTAAATGAGAATGTAGTAGTTGAAGATTTATCTTTACGTCTTTGGACAAGAATTCCAGCTAAAGAGCCACTTCCGCAGTTATGCGCTTGATTAGGAGGAACGAATCCAATACTCCATCGCTTATACATAGCTAGGTTTCCTCTTCAGAAATATTGGGTGACGGCCAACAGCGATAGGTTTGTGCTCTTACGCAAACTTGCAGCCTGTGGAGATCCGATTCGGGATGCCATAGGGACTGTGTTTGGTGCTTTTTTCTGGTGTTACGTCAATCATTATTTGATCATGCACCCGGTGATGAACCTTATATATACAGATCGTATGTTTATTTATTGTTAAGGTAACGCCTTGAGGTTTTTCCCCTAAGTTTTATTAGCTGATGATATTTATGAACTCCATAAGAAAGATTCTGATGTGATCCTAGAACAACCTTTATATCATTCAACATATATGTTTAGCTAAGTGAGTCACTTGTGTCTTCCACTTTACCCCCAACACTTTTAGTTTCTTGGTCGATAAGAGACTTACAGAGATTAATTTCACTGTTGCAAGTTCAATGGCACGAGCTAACGTAGAGTCTGGAGGTAGGTCGTGCCTAAGTCTAACTAAGAAATTTTCTTTTCTTTTCTGTTTTATGCGTCTAAGGATGAATTTTTGGTTCAGAGGTTTATGAGCTGTGTATAATAAGCAGGAGCACCCCTTGATAAATTCCCTGCAGTTCCATGTCATTTCAAATGCAAACTATTGCAACTTGCATTCTTGCAAGTCAACTCATGAAGAGGATACTGTATATTGCCTTGCCTTGATAAGAAATAATGCTGACTATATGAATGGGGATGTAATATCCTGTTTATGTTCCCCTTTCATTCCATCGTAATCTGTATATAAAAAAACTATGACAACTGATGTTTGGTACTCAACAGAAACTACGAAGTGATTCTGGTCAATAGATTTATATTTTAAACAATATTTATTAGCTGTAAATTTAACAAAGGTGTTATGTAGACGTTTTCTCATGATTTCGTCCATGTCGTACTATTTAAGATAGCTGACAAAATAAACCATGTTATAGACAAGCAAAACGTAAACAACAGATTATTGACACGGTGGCACTGATGGTAGACTTGGTCTTGAAGCCAGGTGCATGCTTATAGTCATATATG
This sequence comes from Sophora flavescens, assembly GCA_030762895.1. Taxonomy (NCBI): domain Eukaryota; kingdom Viridiplantae; phylum Streptophyta; class Magnoliopsida; order Fabales; family Fabaceae; genus Sophora; species Sophora flavescens. The sequence goes on along the minus strand of JAUPTC010002050.1, from coordinate 11,007 downwards.
AAGGAGGCATTCTGCGTGACCAAACTCCAAACTTCTAACTCTCACCCTTGAAGACTCTCCAAATCATGACAGCCATTTTCTGCTGCTCACAAACTCTTGTTCTGTTCATATCCTCCTTCCTCCTTTTTGTTCTCTCCGCATATTCAATTCATTTCCAAAATCCCAGTTCAGTCCGGGTGATGCTGACATACTCTACAGGGGACAAGCCAAACCTCGTGATGGAGCAATTGAACTTAACAATAATCTGAACTACTTATTTCAAGTTGGATATGCGACTTATGCCCAGGACGTGTTACTCTGGGACTCGGGCTCAGGAAAACTCACCGACTTCATAACTCACTACACCTTTGTTATTGACACTCAAGGCAAATCACAGTATGGTGCTGGGTTTGCTTTCTTCCTTGCACCTGCAGGATTTCAATTCCCTCAAAACTCAGGTGGTGGCTTCCTAGGCCTCTATAACACAACAACTGGTGATTCATCAAGCAAATATGTTGTCCATGTTGAGTTTGACTCCACCCCTAATCCAGAATGGGATCCATCAATGGAGGATGTTGGCATCAACATCAATTCAATATCTTCAGCTAAGTTTACCTCTTGGAATGCTAGCAGACACAGTAGTGACACTGCTGATGTGTGGATTGCATACAACTCTACAACTAAAACCCTAAGTGTGTCCTGGAAATACCAAAAAACTTCCACTCTTCAAGAGAATACCAGTCTCTCTCACCAAGTTGATTTGAAGCAAGTCTTGCCTGAAAGGGTTGCAATTGGATTTTCTGCTGCAACAGGTTCTTATGTAGAACGCCATATTGTTCAATCATGGGATTTCAACTCCAGTTTGGATATAGAGCATACTGGTGGAAAGAAAACAAAAAGGACAAGGACAGTGGCGAATCTGGTGATTGTATCAATGGCAGGAGCTATTTTGATGGCGGCGTCTGTTACAGCATATGCAATATTCAGGAGGTGGAAGAAAATGAAAAAGGAGAGTACGGAAATGATGAACATAGCATCAATAGATGATGACCTTGAAAGAGGAGCAGGACCAAGAAGGTTTTCATACAGAGAGATTGTCTTGGCCACCGATAACTTCTCCAGAGACAGGAAGTTGGGTCAAGGTGGGTTTGGTGCGGTGTACAGAGGCTACTTTCCAGATTTAGATTTGGTTGCTGCTGTGAAGAAGATATTAAGGGGCTCTAGGCAAGGGAAAATAGAGTACATAACCGAGGTAAAGGTCATTAGTAGGTTAAGACATCGGAATCTTGTCCAACTCATAGGTTGGTGTCACGATAGAGGTGAATTTCTGCTTGTTTTTGAGTATATGCCAAATGGCAGCCTTGATTTTCATTTATTTGGCAAAAGGACTCCTCTCTCTTGGAGCATGAGGCACAAGATAGCTCTTGGATTAGCCTCTGCCTTGCTCTATCTTCATGAAGAATGGGAACAATGTGTTGTTCATAGGGATATCAAACCAAGTAATGTGATGCTTGATTCAAGTTTTAATGTCAAGCTTGGTGATTTTGGGTTAGCGAAGCTCATTGACCATGAGCTAGGTTCTCAAACAACACGGTTGGCTGGAACTTTTGGCTATATGGCTCCAGAGTATATAAGTACACGTAGGGCTAGTAAAGAGTCAGATGTATATAGCTTTGGGCTGGTTGCCTTAGAGATTGCCACTGGAAAGAAGGCAACTGACCTTATAGAGGATAAACATGGCCAAAAGGGGTTGGTTGAGTGGGTTTGGGATCATCATGGCAGACAAGAGCTGTGTATGGTTGTGGATGAGACACTGCAGACTGATTTTGATGAAAAACTGTTGGGTATCTCTCACACAGATAAAGGATCGTTAGAACACAAGAAAAATACACTACAGAAAAATAATAGAGAACACAAGAATTTAACGTGGTTCGGCACCACTTGCCTACGTCCACGGAAACACTCCAATAAAGTGTATTCACTATCTCAAATATGTGATTACAATATTTGTAACCCACCCCACTTTTTGTGTATCACTCTACAAACTCAAGTACCACACTCAAGTTACAAGAAATGATAACACTCACTCACACAAGAGACTTTCTCTACAAGTGATCACTCACACACTTGCTCTCTCTTGCTTTGGTTGGGATGATTCTACTCTTCCTCACATGACCCATTTATATAGTAAAGGGACATGGCTTCCATTCATGAATGTGACTAGTGGACATTAATTGTCTCACCTTCCCAACTAATATCTCTTTATGATATGACTCCAAGAGTCAAGTGTTTCACCTTCCCAACTAATCTCTCTTTATGATATGACTCCAAGAGTCAAGTGTTTCACCTTCCCAACTAATCTCTTAAAATCCCACTCACTTGCATTTATTTGGAAATTTAATTGCTTTTCCAACAATTCCTCCCTCAATTAAAATTTCCAAATTTCCACATCATCAGAAAATTTTACCTTCTTCTCAACTTTGCTATCACGACTACTCTCCCTTCTCAAAGCTTGTCCTTCCAAGTAGCAAAGGTTTTTCTTGCTTTTTTGCCCTCTTAACACCAAGCGTCTTCCCTTATACACCTTGCATCCCCACTTTGAACCAATATACTTGTACCCTTGTGATGCCATCTCCCCCAAAGAAATAATATTGGCAACTGCAGAAGGTACAAACCTCACATTTTGGAAAGTTCTAATGGCACCATCATGGAGCTTCATTCTCACACTGCCAATGCCCTCAACCTTCATTTTTTCACCATTTCCTAACTTGAAATGGCCAAACTCTTCATTAGTTTTCAAGGTGTTAAACATTGCTCGATCTATACAAATGTGCTCGAGGCGCGTGAGAATCCATCACCCAATTTGATTTATCAACATCCTCGGTTGTTGCTAAAAATATATCTTCATCTTCAGCTATTTTGACCACGTTTGTCTGAGAGTTGTCATCATCCTTTCTCATCATCCTTAATTTCTTCAAATCCTCCCTCATTTGTGTGCACCTTAGTTGCAAATGACCCTTCTCCCCGCAATAATAACATTGCACGTTTGTCATATCTCGTTGAGGACGTGATTGCGATTTTGATCTTCCTCTTGACCTATCATGCCTCCTTGAATGATTCCTCCCTCGTTCGGATTCCTCCGCCATTGCTATTTCACTTTCATCATTGATATTCTCGTTTTTCATCATCCTCTCATTTTCCCTTAAAGTGACGGTCACCTCATCCATCTTCAAAGTTGTTCTCCCGACAAGCAACGTTTGAACCACAGGTTTGTAGGACCTTGGTAGTGATGACAATAACAAGCAGCGCCTTTGCTCCTCATCGATATTTTATCATCGGCGTTCAACAATTGGCTTACTAGCTGGTTGAACTTGTTGATGTGGTCATGGAGATTTCCTCCCATCTCCATTTTGAGTTGATATAACTCCATCTTTAAACAGAGACGGATTGGTTAGCGACTTCGACGCATAGATATTCGGAGCTTCTCCCACAAAGCCGTTGGTGTTGTCTCCTTTAACACATTGTGCTTTATCTCAGGAGCTAGAGCTAACCGAATCGTGCTTACTTGCCTTCTTTTGAATTTTTGTCCATTCTTCTTCCTTCATGGTATCTGGCTTCTCCTTCTCTAAAGCCTCGATCAAGACCATTCTGCACCAAGAGATCTTGAATGGTACACCGCAGGATCATAAAATTTATTTTCCCATCAAATAATGGGATCTCAAACCTTGATGTGTTCTCGGCCATAGCTCGATACCACTTGTTGGGTATCTCTCACACAGATAAAGGATCGTTAGAACACAAGAAAAATACACTACAGAAAAATAATAGAGAACACAAGAATTTAACGTGGTTCGGCACCACTTGCCTACGTCCACGGAAACACTCCAATAAAGTGTATTCACTATCTCAAATATGTGATTACAATATTTGTAACCCACCCCACTTTTTGTGTATCACTCTACAAACTCAAGTACCACACTCAAGTTACAAGAAATGATAACACTCACTCACACAAGAGACTTTCTCTACAAGTGATCACTCACACACTTGCTCTCTCTTGCTTTGGTTGGGATGATTCTACTCTTCCTCACATGACCCATTTATATAGTAAAGGGACATGGCTTCCATTCATGAATGTGACTAGTGGACATTAATTGTCTCACCTTCCCAACTAATATCTCTTTATGATATGACTCTAAGAGTCAAGTGTTTCACCTTCCCAACTAATCTCTCTTTATGATATGACTCCAAGAGTCAAGTGTTTCACATTCCCAACTAATCTCTTAAAATCCCACTCACTTGCATTTATTTGGAAATTTAATTGCTTTTCCAACAAAAACAAGTGGAGTGTTTGATGGTTGTTGGTCTGTGGTGTTCTCACCCTGACCGAAATTTGAGACCCTCAATTAGACAAGCTAATTCATGTACTTAATTTTGAAGCCACCATGCCACACCTTCCACCAAAGATGCCTGTTGCAATGTATCATGTCCCTAGTACTACACTTTCCTTAAGCTCTCTTGGAGGTTCGATAAGTGTAAGCCTTCAAATGGGTCGTTGACACAATATTGCTGTATTGCATGTAGAATAGAACGGCCTTCCGTGGATAACTAGTGTTTTGCATAAGTATTAGTATCGATTTTCTTAACTTCCGAATAATCATTTTGTAAAATAATAATAAATAAAATACACAAAATAAAAGGCAACTATATCTCATTTTGCAAGCTCTCCCTAATGATATGGCATCCAACAGAATGGGTGATTTATTTATATCTTTTGGAATTGAAATTTTTTTAAACCTTTGATAACAGCTTTTTAACAAATCAGTTGAATAAATATCCAAATCGTATTAAAAAAATCCAAACATTTGGAGAGGCTGGGGGGTAGGAAACCAATGCTTAAAATTTGTAGAAAATAGAAAGAAACTAGTGTGCTCAAGTATTGACAAACAGGAACATAACAGTGAAATAGAACATAATATGCTATAAAATTAAAGCGCATACATAAAGTAAAAGGTAAAACATCTCTACTCAGAGTGCATTGGTTGCTATAGCTATCATCTCTTACATCAAGTTGAGTACTCTAGACTTTGAATTGGTTTGCATTTGAACTAGCCAACCTGCAGGCATAAATCCAATGTTTGCAGCCTCACTAGTGACTCGCACTACAATTGCTTCAATTCAGTAATTGCTTCCAAGAATACCAGTAACTAAGGACCACCGAAAACTGAAATATTTTCATAGCAAGGTCCAGACGCCTACTGTTAAGCCAACTATGTTGACTTAGTTGTGGTGTGTGTGTGTGTGAAATTACAAATACACAAACCAATCAAGAAGTCAAATTTCAATTTACAAATACACAAACCAATCAATATGTCAAATTTCAATTCAAGTTTCAACTTTCCATACCAAGTCCAAATTGCTGGAAACAGAGTGCTGAACTTGGCTTTCAAAAAAAAAATGCAAACAAAGTGTCGAACTAATTGAATGCAGTTTCTAGAGCTGTGCACAATTGAATAAACCCAAAAGAAAAATGTTATGTTTTAAAACATTCTCTCAAGACTTTTATCAAACTTGTTGACTGCTGAAAGTAAAACCAGTCCTGGAAGTAAGTAACCGATTGAGATAAGACTTGGCTTTTACTGTTGATGTTCCAAAAAAGGGGTAAAGAAAATCCACAAGACCAAAGTATCAAAGAACCAACATAACAGACAATCAAAGAACGTGCAAGTAGCAAGTAGCAAGCAGCAAAAACTTGAAACTAAAAGAAATAATGAAAATGAAATAATTCTAGAAAATTGTAGAAAAATCATTTTAATGTGAAACCAATTTCTATGATCTTCATATGACTTCTACTATCATCATCTAAGAGCATGTAAGCAAAATCATTTTCCTTCCTATTTTTCTTATTGAGACCGAACCTATGTGATTTTAGGCAAATGAAGTTTTGTTCATTTTTTAAAATATGACACTTGATTTGAACTCTCCAATACATATAGTAGTTAGATCTAGAAGCTTGAAATAAAAAGAAACTCATAATTATGTTTTCTAATCATGACCGAATTTGGGTTCATGTGAACAAAATAAGTTTTCTTCAATCTAAACTAGATCATGATTTCTATGAACTATCTAAGGTGCGTAGGTTCTAGACCCAAAAGTTTGAACTCAAAAGGAATTTCTAGCCCATTTTAATCCTTATAGCCAAAACCCTAACCTAGTTGGTTAGAGAATTTTGTTTCATATTTTTAACTAGTAACACTTAATTCATGTTAGTTAATACTCTAGGAATTGGTATCTAAAACAATGGATTGAGAAAATAACCCTACCCCTATTTTTTTTATTGATGGCCGGACCTAGCTATTTGTGGTTAAAGTAGCTTTTGTTTGATTAATTTGTTTTATCATTGATTTGATTGAAGGTGGACTTGGTAACTTGTGGTGTGATAACGAGGAGCTTCGATTTCGTGTTTCCGGTATTAACTCAGGTGGGAGAAAGAACCATTACATCGTCGGAACGGATAAGTAGTATATAATTTATAATAATGGTGTAGGGCGACCTAAACCCTACTAGTGGTCGAGTAATCGACAATACCATAATCGCATTTGAAACTTTTCCGCATTACCAATGATGATTTGAGAATTGTAGGTTTATCGCCTTAAGTTAATTTTTATAATATTTGAGGATATCTGTATTATTTATTATTGACTGTTTGTGATACGCTGGTTGAGGTATTCTAATGGATGTGACGTCTTATTTTGATCTTTGAATATTTTATTGATTATTGTATTATGCATGATCTGCCTGGGTTGATAAATTGCTTAGTTGTTTTTAAGTAAGGATATATGTTGTTCGGAGGTATTTTGTTTGGGTGAGAGATTGAATATGAATTAGAGGTGTCTAGCCATTATTTTATAGAAGTGATGTGACATAGAATGCGAGTGGAGGCTATGAGGAAAGCTTGAGGCTCTAGGTTGTTATTGATACGAGTCAGTGAGAGTCATATGTTTACATTGTTGTTCATAATCGTGTGTTTGAGATACACTGTAACACCCACCTTGGGCATTACCTTATGAACACGTGCAGAAATAAACTAAAATGAAATTTGCTGGTTGCTTTCAAAAATTTATTTATTTTAAGTCAGAAAAATCTGGGTGTAAATTTTTTTCTCCGATATACTTCAAAAAGTGGTGTGCACATCACAATAGTAAAACTACATTATACTCACCAACAAACATAGATTGCTTTTATTCAAAACACAAAATCTTCTACAACATACGGATTTCTTATGAAAATACTTCATTATTCACAACATAATTTTAAACCATATAAAGGATTTCAAACCACAAACACCGACTTTCTCAGAAACACATCACCCAAGGAAAAATCCTAAGCTGGTCATTCTAATAGACATCTACTAGAAAGATCTCAATGATTCTCACCATTATCATTGACTTCTCTAAGGATCGGGAGTAATATCCTCAAGTGAAGTTAGGAACTCCTCTGCACCATCTGTACTCGTGTGCCAAGGTACAACAGCAAAACCAGAAACACAGATATATGCAAGGGTGTGAACCAATATATGGATTTTAACACGATAACTACATGCGCGACACACAAAACAACAAAGAACATATATAGTTATAACGACATAAATGTTCAGAAATAAACAAGTAATTTCTCAATGGGTTTCATACCCGACAGTCGTCGTCATTAAAAATGCATGACACTTCAATATTCACTATCTAAACTTTTGTACTTAATCTCCAGATATCCCAACTTCATTTTTAAATGAGTTGATCAAGCTCGATTTCCAAATAAGGCACAACGTCACGTCAATTTTCCATGATAACACTCTCCAACTCGAGGCACAATGATCAACGTCACATGGTTTCATTGCCCATCAAGGCACAATGTACAATGTCACATGATACCTTGTCCATCAAGGTCTCACGACACAATGTCAGGCACGTCTGTCATAAATGCAAATGTAAAACATTTTATTCTCGTCATTTTCTCTTTGTTCATTCTGTTCTTGTCGAAGCTCAAAGGCTCGCTACCATCTCGATTTTTAAACATTTAAGTTTGTCTTCCAATTTCAACAATAGGACTCGAAGTCTGAATGTGCAAATCACGAAGGTCTAGACCGATGCACCAGTCTTATATTCGTAGATTTTAGCGCACAAAAATCAACACAACTTTTATAGGACATATAGTCCACAACTTCAACTTTAGGACATACATCACACAACTTATAATAGAACACTAGAATCCCGACGTCTCGGCTACTAGGTTCGCTTTTCAACTTTTAAATGATTTTCGTTCTGTGAAACACAAATCAAAAACAAAATCTCCTCAAGTTATCCAAGTTGTCGGAAATAATACCGTTGTGTAAAACTAATTTATCGAAAATCCTTTTTCGTTGGAAATTCCTTTATAAAATCACTAAATCACCCAAAAACTCATTTTCTCATGAAAATCTTTATTTGAAACTTTGGTTCCAAGAAAAATATTGATTTGAGACTAATTCTCGGTTCTAACAAATATTGCTATTTTTTTTAAATGGTTTCCAAAAATATTTTTCGGAATTATCCGTCGTTTGACATTTTAAAAACGTTTTAAGTTAAAATTGAACTTTTCTAGTAAAATAATTTTCTCAACATCATAATTAAATTATTTTTGAAACTTAACTTTTTATAGTAACATTTTATATTATTTTGTAATTTCTTAAGTAAAAATTAGCAGTACTAAAATATTTTCACGGTTACGCCCTCACTGTGACTCATAGATCACTCTTACGCCGATAAAACATCAAAATAAAAGTATTTTCAACTATTCCATATTTTTAACCAATTAAATAATTAAATGATATTATATTACTATATTCCACCAATTAAAAATTCGATATTTCTTATAAAGCTTTTTAACTCATTTATCTTCGTAATTAATTGAGCACTGACTACTGTCAGGCTTTTCAATCAACAACCAACGTCAATAATAATTTCATGTTAATACTATAGCAGATAACATAGTTTATAACATGAATTAAAACACTAAACAATTAACTGCAGATAATCAATTAAAAGCAGATAATTAACAACAGAAAAATTAACTATGCAAGATAATTTAAAACACCACAAACATACTCAAATAAATTATACATACCACATACTGACAGCATATAGCTATCAGAAAATATCCCTCAGGTACTCCCCTTACCTCAGAGTGATTTTCCTCCCGAAATAAACTTCGCCAAACGTCCGATCTCCGTAGAACATGTACACGATTCACACAACAATTTATCCTTCAACAAACCGCAGAAAAATTAACAACATAAAACAAATAAAATCACCTAATTTCTATGGCTAGGTTTCGGCCATGATGGATTACTTAGGCTAGAGATTTCCAATTTTCACAAACTCTTGGATTAATGATCATTAAGTATTTGAAAGGCAAGATCTATGATCATAACTCAAAAATCAAAACCAAATCATCCAACTCATCATGAGATAGGTTTCGGCCAAAACTAGTGAATTAGGCTAGGGATCTTAAAATTCCACATACTCTTAAATCCATGACCTTAGAGTAGTATAGAGTTAAGGAAAATTATCATAAGTTGAAAAATGAAACAAAATCATCCAAGTTGTCAAGAACATGGATTCGGCCTTCACATAGAAAATAGGCTAGGGATTTTATTTTGATTCAATCTCTTGGATTCAATACATGAAGATAGTAGAAAGATGAAATCCATTGTTACTTTCAAAAAAATTGAACAAAATTCCTCCACCCTCAACAACTAGGGTTTCGGCCTCATGAGAAAGAATAGGAAAGAATTTTTTTTTTTGATTCATGATCTTGAATACTAAACATAGAGATGATGACAAGTTCATAGAAATTGGTTTCATGGTCATAGGATTTTTCTATGATTTTCTAGAGATTTTTTGAAGTTCTAGATCTAGGAATTTCAAATGATGATCACGGCCTTGAATCAAGAAAATGAATGAAGAACATAGAGTTTATTGATGATGAGAAGTAAGGTATACCTCTTGGAATTAGGAAAATAGCAAGATACCTACTAGTTGCTTCACAAATTTTGGTTATGGAAACTTAGAGAAAATGAGAGGAAGAAGATGATGTTCGATAAAAATGAGTGAAATGGCCTATGAATCAGGGTTAGGCCGTGGGTTTTCAAGGGAAAAGGTGCCCAGGTTGTGTTAATTTAGGGATAAAAGAGTAATTTCACTTAGGGGCTAATTTGGTATTTAATTAAGACTTAAGGACATTTTAGTAACTTCAAGCCTAAAGTAATTATGACAAACTTGTGGTCATGGTTGAAGGAGATGTGGTTGATTTTGCACCACAAAAGAAGAAGCAAAATTAAAGTTGTATTGCCTTAACCAAGGTTAATATTTAACTAGGATAGGTTAGGTTAGGGTATTTTGATCTTTTTACACTTAAACCCATCATTACATGAATTAAATGCTAGGTGAGTCACCCCTATGACTCACCACCCTAGGTGGCAAAATGTCTCATCATCCGATGTCGGGTTTTGTCTTTGCACGTCCGTTCTCGACTCCGTCGATTACCCGATTTAGGTTTTACACCCGAATAAAGTATAATAACCTATTTATTTTGAAAATTTTCAAAATAACCAATATCGTTGGAAATTGGATTTAAAATCTAACCATTTTATTCTCGAGTCAAAATTAGGTTTTCTTATCAGTGAAATTTTACTGTCAGCGAAAACGCAGACCAGGTTCCGTGTGAATTTTCAACCCAAAATTTAAGCATATCCTTATAAAAATAAGTATAATATGAATATGACTTTAGTTTTCCCAAAATCATTTTCTAAGTCTCGGATAAAAATATAAAAAGATATATATATATATATATAGTGTTACTGAAGAACAGTAAAAATCGGGGTGTTACATACACGAGGTCCGAAGTCCTCGTGGGTCCGTTCCAAATTAGAATTTAAGATGTGCAGCTATAGTGTCATTGCTATGAATGAGCACCCTTGATAGAGATGAGAGA
>JAUPTC010002049.1:0-17141 GCA_030762895.1 Sophora flavescens | reverse complement strand
AAGAGACAAAATAATAATAAAGGAAAAAATAAAAGAAAACAAACATTCATAATACTAATGGTCTAATGGTGGAGAATCTTCACGCAGAGTATTGTGTGCAGTGCATAAGACTAAAACACTTAAATAATGAGAATTAAAAATGGCAATAAAAATAATAATAATATCATAATCACAATCATAATAATCACCATCATCATCAAAAGAAGAATAATACTAATAATAATAATTATAATAATTTCAATCAATCATGATTTGATTTTGTGGATATTTTTGAAATTAAGATCAATTTAACCGTGGAGAAATATGCAAAGCAATAAAATTATTATTCATATAAAAGAACAACATTATTTGAATATCAATCAGATTTTCGGATATCATATAAATAAATTAATCTGATTTCAAAAGATAATAGAAGATTTGATTAATGATTTCAAATATAAATCAATTTTAATTAATTGATTCAATTCAAATTTTCGAAATAATTTTCTTCTTTGGAGTAATATTCAATGACACCATTTATTCATGATAAATAAAATTTTATGAAATTACATATTTATTATTTTTCTTGGGGGGATAATATTTGAATTGAATCAATTTTAATTAATTGCCTCAATTAAAATTTTTGAAATAATTTCTTTCTTTGGAGAAATACTGAATGACACAATTTATTCAGAATAGATAAAATTTTATGAAATTACCTATCTACCTTTTTTTTTGGAGAGAAAATATTTCAACGACTACTTTATTTTTATATATTTTAAGATGCTGATCCATCCATAGTTGTGCTGAATAATTGAATGGTTGACCTATTAGAAAATACTATATGTTCCAATTTAAAGTTTAAACTTCAATTTTCAATTTGGAGCCAATGGACTGTCCCTACTTCTTCACGTGGCTTGACTGTATGTTTGTTTTTGAGCTTCACTTTCATGATTATGATTAACTTTGGATCTGTTAATTCTGGACCAACAGGTTAGAGCTGGAAATTTTTTTGCTGACTACCATCGCTTACTTGTGTTGCCCCTAAAGATAGATATGAAGGTATTATAATTATTTTGGATTATTTCGTAATAGTACATATTGAAGCCTACCCTGAAGATGTTATGAAATAATTAAATAATATTGGTAAATTCATTTCTCCTTCTTTAAGGCCAAGACTATGCTTTTAGAGTTTTAGTAGAAGTTTATTGTATTTTTTTATAGGCAAATGTTAATTCATCTCGGGATGACAATCGTTTGATGCATGCAAGAACAATTACGTCAATTCATAGAGAGCTTCTCTCAAGGTCGTTCTATTGAACTATCATCATCACATCCACCTTCACCTACTGCCCAAGATAATAAGCAAAATGGGGGAGATGGAACTTATGGGCTTGAGTAGTATCATTGATGTATTCGGCTTTTTCTTGTTATATTGGTTTTGTTTGGATTTGGTTATATCATAGTGACAAACTTTTATATTATTAGATATTAGATATTTGTCACGACCCAAAAATCAAAGCCGTGACCGATGCACGGGCTTAGAGTTCTAGTCTGGCAAGCCTATTAATCACACAACCTCCTTGACAGAAAATAGAATTTTTAACTAAAATTTCGACAACGTCTCCTCTATAATTTCAACATCCAAAAACAAAAATCACATGCTAAAACATTCATATTTTCATTCCAGAAGTTCCAGTCACAAAATACATCAAGTTTGATATTCCAAAACATTAGTACAACTCAAAATAATTTAATACTAGTTTTCTATAGCTGCAAAGTGGCAAGAGTCTCAAAATACATTAAAAAAAAAGGGACCTCCAACAAAAAAAAGGCCTACCCAAAAGAGTGACATTGTCTGAACAATCTGAAACTGTTAGCATCCAACTACTCAGTTGTCTGGGAATTTGTATGGAAAAATAAGAAGGATGAGTTACACAGACTCAGGGCATAACAACCACCATGAACTAGAAGGTAAACATAGTAACGCGCGAACAATTATCCTTTCAAACTTAATGGCAAATATATTGAAGTATGGAAGCATAAATATAAAAATGATAAACTTGCAAATTTAACATGTTACAAATAATAACTTTTTTAACGCCCAAACTAGTTAAAGAGGTGAAGATAGAAAGAAATTAATAAAGTGACAAAACACAAGTTTAAAGAAATTTTTTTTCACAGTGGAGTCACACATGAGAGAACCTAATGTTGGAACTAAAGTGATTTGGATTAATAATCTATGAATTTAGTTGAGATCTAACATACCTTATCTAGTCTTGCAGGTATGATAAAATATATAAGTAATGGAAATCTTAAATAAGTTTCCTTATATCTGATGATAAACGAGCTTAAATACCACGTCAGTAGACGGAGATAAAAAATAACTCACTGAAATATAGCAAGTCCAAAGACTTGATGATAGATGAGAGGACATGTCACATCAGTAGACGAGCGAAAAGAAAACTGCAAGTCCATAAACTTGGTTTTATCCATGAGCGTGTAGACACGGATTTTAAGAAGACGAGCTCTCTTTTTCTTTATAAGTTCTCATATGCTTGACACGGACTCGGCAAGTGTACCGGTTCGTTGCAAGTAATAAAAACGGTAAGACCGGATATCGTTCTCAGGGATCGTGGACAATTACCACTTCGCAAATTTGACTACTATCTAGGCGATCGAATTTTGGATTGAAGGTTGTTCTAACATCTAACAAATAAACAAGAAGAAAATATTTTTGTTCTTTTTGGATTTTTCTCAAACAGTTGATGTGAAAACAGAAAGATGAATAACAATGAGATAGAATTGGCAAGGTTAAACTAAGCTAATCCTCCCTTGGTTGTTATGAAATGATAACTAACACGCCTCTACTCCCCTTATGACAATCGAATCTTTTCTAATATACTCAAGCCTAATGTCTTAGGTGCATTGAGCCTAAAATCCCAAATTAAACCCTAATGTCTTAGGTGGATTAATAAGAGAAATTGCATTAAGAACAAGATTCATAAGATTGCAAGTAGCCAACACCTATGTCTAGATTCTTGGACTACTTGGCATATAAATCATGAGCATACTTTAACATCAACCTTTCAATTGTCTATTAAAGCAACTAATCATTCCTAAGATGATCAAGCCTAGGAAAGCATTAAGCATCGAATTATATACTCATAAAGAAGAAGGAAACTGTATTAATCTCAAGTCATATTACAACCAAGTTCAGATAACAATAGTCTAACCCCAACAAAGGGGAGTTTAGCTACGCATAATTGAAGATAAAACAAAAGGAATAATTACAGAGATGAACAAAGGGGAGAGCTCCATGGAATGATGCACACAGCCACCAAAGAGAGGATTTTTCTTTAGGTTTTCTGCCTTCATCTTCTTTGCTTCGTTTTTCTAGTACTGGTGGCCGGCCACGGCCGTGATAGCCATCACGGCCAGGCCGTGATGGTTTCCGACTTGGCACCGCTTCATTTACTGATTCATCACGCCGTGATACTCATCACGCCTAGAGCCGTGATCCTTTCTCGACTTTTCCAACAAACAGGTCACGGCAGTGATAGACATCACGGCTAGGCCGTGATCGCCTCGACTTTTCCAACCGATTTATCACGCCGTAATATCCATCACGGCTGGGCCGTGATCGCCTCGACTTTTGGAGATCTGGCACAGGTGACACGTCACGGCCGTGATAGCCATCACGGCTGGCCGTGATGCTTCCGACTTTTGGCTCAATTCTTTCTTGACTCTTCGCTCCCTCACGGTAGTGAGGGCCATCACGCTAGGCCGTGATACTCTCTCGCTTGGCTCAATTTCTTATCTTTCAAAGCTCTAAGTCATCCAAGCTTCATACTTGCTAATTCTTGGGCATTTAATCATGAATATCTGCAAAACAACACACAATACCACCTTATCCTGCTCCAAAGGAAAAACTAAACAAAATAAACACTAAAATGGCCTAACTATATGCAAATGCATGCAGAAATGTACATGGAAAATGAGGTGAAATCACACTCATCAAATCACCCTAAGCTTAAGACTTTGCTTGTCCTCAAGCAAAACCAAGGCCATAAGATGAAAACAACCGGGACAATGATAGTGAACTAAGAACCCGAATAAAATGATCCAAGCAAAGTGAGTCAATTATTTCAGCAAAGAGACAATCAATTCAAGTCCAATTAGGGGCTTAGTTTCCCTAGACTCACATTCTCACTAATTCGGGCACTCTATCTCACTTGCAGCTCACCCCAAGCTTGTTCATTTGCTTGGCTCTCTTTCTTGCCTCACTCACTCAAGTGTTAAGGGAATATGACATTTTACTCCATTTTCCTCCAAGAATGATTCCTACCATAAGCTTGACTTTCAACCAAATCTTCACTTTATTAATGAAAACATCTAAGAATCAAGAGGTCTTATTCTTCGGTTGTAATGAGGCCATGGGATCAATTTTCAGGTGGGAATTTCAAAAACAGGAAATTTCAAAAGGCTATACAAACAATCAAGCATTGCAAGGCACGACCTTCTAAGATACCTTTCTTTGGGTTTCAGTTTACTCTCCCATCATTCTTTCATTTTTTTTTCTACTTCTCATTCCTTTTTGTCATCCCCTTCCCCATTTTTATTTCTTCTCTTTTTTTTTTTCTTTTTTTTTTCTTTTTTTTCCTTTTCATCATCCCAAACTTTCAACTACATTTTCCAACCCATTTTTGCACAGTACTTTAGAAGGTCCCTCATAAGCATATTTAACACAACATTTTAGGGAACCAAGAAAAGCATGCTATTCATTCAGGCTCAAAATTGGGCAACTAAGGGTAGCATTATTCATTCAAAGCTCAGAAGGCCAGAAAAAACACCTATTGCCTCAATCCTTTTCAAAAATATTCTCAAAAATTTTCAAGTTTCGAAATGGTTTCAAGTCAAGTTCTAGAGAAAAACAATCCAAGAGGAAAACACTCTACACAAAGAACGGGGGCAGATTTAGTGAGTTACCCCCTAATGGCTCAAAAGCTCACATTTATCGGTTCAAGAACCGGAGAGAACACAAATCCATAGAAACACATGCTAATCATCAACTATCCAAGAACATCTCAAGCATATTTAATGAAGCCATATCACAAGAATATAAAATCGGGGTCCAAAAATTCACTATCACAGTAAAACTTGGCACTTAGCTCTCACCAATCGGATGCTCAATCTAAGCGAGGGGCAATTAATTCATGTGATCATGCAAGACTAGAGCCTATATGAATGCAATATTTACAATGCAAGCTAAAAGATTACCCCTACCCCAAGCTTAAAGACTTACATTGTCCTCAATGTAAATGATTAAGTTTAGAGAGGGAGAAAACTAGAAACGACTCACAAGGTGGTAGTGGTGCTGAATCACATGCTTTGCAGTCTTGTTTCCTCCTGCCCTTCTTCTCCTCCTTCCTTCAAAATCTGGAATCACTCAACAAACTATTAACAAACCTCTTGAGCTTCTCAAATTATTCAAGAGGGGAAATCAAAAACAAAAGAGAAGATGAAAATAAAAATAAAAATTGGGTTGCCTCCCAATAAGCGCTTCTTTAACGTCACTAGCTTGACGGGTGATTTTTTTTTTTTTTTTTAACAAGATGGTGCTCGAAGAGTGACGAAATCGCTGACGATCAAAGTTGCCTCCAAGGTAGTGCTTTTAGTCTTTGTCCATTAACCGTGAAGGTATCACCGGATGATGGATCTTCCAATTTAACGGAACCAAATGGAGAAACAGACTTGACATAGAATGGGCCGGACCATCTTGATCTCAATTTGCCTGGAAAGAGCTTGAGTCTTGAGTTAAACAATGAGAACCGACTGGCCTTCTTCAAACTTTTTGGGAAGAATGTGCTTGTCATGCCGAACTTTGTCCTTTCCTTGTATATCCTAGCACTCATCTAAGCCAAGAGTCGAACTCATCCAACTCATTCAATTGAAGCATCCTCTTGTCCATGGCCAGCCTTGTATCAAAGTTCGGGGCCTTCACTGCCCAAAAAGCACGGTGTTGTAGCTCTACCCTGAAGATGACATGATTTCCGAACACCAATTGGTAAGGTGACATACCAATAGGCGTCTTATAGGCAGTCCGATAGGCCCAAAGTGCATCATCCAACTTCTTCGCCAATCCTTCCTTGCATTGTTCACAGTTTTTTTCCAAAATTCTCTTGAACTCCGGTTGGACAATTCCACTTGCCCACCGGTTTGGGGATGGTAAGGTGTGGTAACTTTGTGGTTCACCCCAAACTTGGCAAGCACTGCATTGAACTCATTATTGCAAAAGTGGGTACCCCCATCACTTATGATAGCCCTGTGGGTCCCAAACCGGGTAAAAATATTCTTCCTCACAAAACTGATCACAGTTCTTGCATCATCCTTCAAAGTTGGCACGGCTTCCACCCACTTGCTCACATAATCAACCGCCACCAGGATGTACTTGTTGTTGTAAGACGACGGGAAAGGACCCATGAAGTCAATCCCCCATACGTCAAAGAGCTCTACCTCCAATATACCCTTTAAGGGCATCTCATTTCTCTTGGAAATACTACCGGTCCTCTGGCATTTATCACAATTCATCACCCAAGCTCGGAGTCCTTGAAAATGGTGGGCCAAAACAACCCGCTTTGCAAAATCTTCATGGCGGTCCTCTCACCACCAAAGTGTCCTCCATAGGGTGAGTTGTGGCAGTGGGTTAACACCCCATTAATTTCTTCTTCGTGTATGCACCTCCTCGGAATTCCATCTGAACCTCTTTTGAAAAGATACGACTCATCCCAAATGTAGAACTTGGCATCATGAATGAGCTTCTTCTTCCTGCGCGCATTGAAGTCCTTAGGAATCTTATTGGCCGCCTTATAATTTGCAATATCCACGAACCAAGGTGCCACTTGCACCACAAACAAGCTGTTCATCCGAAATTCCTCTTGAATTGGCAACTTTGCTTCGCTGGACATCTGCTGTGGGAGCTCGGACAAATGGTCTGCTACCACATTCTCCACTCCTTTCTTGTCCTTTATTTCCAAATCAAACTCTTGGAGTAGCGATATCCACCTAATAAGCCTTGGCTTAGCATCCTCGTTTAGTCATCGGATATCTCAAAGCGGAATGATCGGTGTAGACGTAGTTTTACAACCAATCAAGTAGGATCTAAATTTATCAAAAGCAAATACCACGATAAGCAACTCTTTTCAGTCGTAGTGTAATTCAATTGGGCATCATTAAGCACACGACGGGCATAGTAAATGACATGCAGCACTTTGTTTTTTCTTTGGCCCAAAATGGCTCCCCACCGCATAGTCACTTGCATCACACATTAGCTCAAAAGGTAAACTCCAATCTGGAGGGCAATGATCCTATGCGGTGGTGAGTTTTTCTTTCAAAATTTTGAAGGCATGCATGCAATCATCATCAAATATAAAAGGAGTATCAGCTACCAAAAGCTTGCATAAGGGTTTCACTATTTTTGAAAAATCTTTTATGAACCTTCTATAAAAACCCGCATGCCCTAGGGAAGCTTCTAACACCTTTCACATTTAAGGGAGGAGGAAGTTTTTCAATCACTTCAATTTTGGCTCTATCAACCTCCATCCCCCTCGATGAAATTTTGTGCCCAAGAACTATACCCTCCCTAACCATGAAATGGCATTTTTCCCAATTTAAAAGCGAGGTTAGTTTCTTGGCACCTTTTAGGACATGGGCAAGATTATTCAAACAATTATCAAATGAATCACCAAATACAGAAAAATCGGCCCATAAATACCTCAATAAACTTCTCATTCATATCGGAAAATATGGAGAGCATGCACCTTTGAAAAGTGGCGGGTGCATTGCACAACCCGAAAGGCATTCTCCTGTATGCATAGACTCCATAAGGAGCAGGGTGAAAGCGGTCTTCTCTTGGTCCTCCGGTCAACCACAATCTGGTTATACCCGGAGTATCCATCAAGGAAACAATAGAAAGCATGACCCGCCAACCTCTCTAACATCCGATCAATGAAGGGTAATGGAAAGTGGTCTTTTCTAGTGGCCTCATTCAGTCTTCGTAGTCAATGCATACCCTCCATCCGAGACACGGTCCTGGAGGGAATAAGTTCATTCCTTTCATTCGCTACCACCGTCATCCCCCTTCTTGGCACAACTTGGACCGGACTCACCCATGGACTATCGGAGATGTGATAGATAATGCCCGCATCCAACAACTTCACAAACTCCTTCCTAACAACTTCCTTCATATTCGGGTTGAGTCTTCTTTGCGGTTGCCTAACCTGCTTGAATTTTTCCTCCACACGGATTATGTGCATGCAAAAGGAGGGGCTTATCCCTTTTAAATCGGACATAGACCATCCATTGTGCATTTGTGCTCCCTAAGCACCCTCAACAGCTTTCTCTTCTTCCAAGGGATTTAACCCACTCGATGATAACTGGGAATGAAGAGTTCATCCCTAGGAAGGCATAACGGAGATGGGATGGCAATTCCTTCAACTCTAGCACCGGTGGGTCACCCTTATCTTCAATTCTCACATCTTCCACCACTTTGTCTTCATCAAGACTCACAACCCGACAAGCCTCCGGAGATTTAATCATGAGATCAACTTTTCGCATCTACTTCTTCTTCTACATCCTCTACCATTAGAGCGCTTCTAACGAATCTTCAAACTTCGTGCAAACTCTTGTCAGCTAATGAATCAATGAGGTCCACTATCATGCATGTGTCCTTGTCGCTTGGGTGTTTCATCGCTTCAAACACATTAAAAGTGACCTTTTCGTCTTGTACCGAAGCACCAATTCCCTTGATTGACATCGATCAAGGCTCTACCTTGCTAGGAATGGTCTCCCCAAGAATCGGAGGAGGTATCACCATCTTGACCATATCTAACACCACAAAATCTGCTGGAAAAATAAATTTATCTACCTTCACCAACAAATCCTCCACAACACCATAGGGGTATGTAATTGAGCTGGTCTGCCGGTTGAAGAGAAATCCTGTTGGTTTTACTTCACCAATCCCCAACTTCTTGAAAATGGAGAGCGCATCGATTAATACTTGCCCCCTAAATCGCACTAATGCTCTCCCCTATGTTCGGATGACCAATCGTGCATGGGATAGTGAAACTGCCCGGTCCTTCATTTTTTACCGGCAGCTTCCTTTGAAGTATAGCGCTGCACTCTTCATAAGCATAATCTGTCTCTTCCTTCCACCTTCTTTTGTTTGTAAGGATTTCCTTCATGAATTTTGCGTAGGAAGGCATCTCCGTAGAGCTTGAAAACGGGATGTTTATTTGTAGCTTTTTGAATACATCCAGGGAACTTAGAAAGCTACTGGTCTTTTGCCTCCTTCTTCAACCGTTGGGGGTACTGATTCCAAATATGAGGGCAGCTCCTTGGGATTATCACCTCTTCTAGAATCGTCTTCTAGTCTTCTTCTTCGCAAATTCTTCATCAACCAGTTTCTCCTTCCTGTGGTTCTTCACTTCTACATCAATAGGATTAGAGGTAGTACCTTGGGAAGTTCAGGTTCTTCATTGTTTACCTCTTCAAATTGTCCCTTGTCAATTCCAAAGCATCAACTTGCTTCTCTTCCTTCTCTTTTCTTGTGGACTTAACATTCTCCCACTTCTTGTAACAATGGCCTTACAATCTTCCCTTGGGTTCTTCTCGTATCCCTGGCAATTGTCCTGGAGGTCTCTCCGCCATCCGCCTTGCTAGTTGGCCCATTTGATGCTCAAGTTCTTGATTGAAGCATTCGATTCTTTATAGTTTCTTGAGTAACTTGCATGAATGGCCTAGAAGGGTTCTCCAATTTGCTCGAACTCTCTTGAGGAGGCTTTGCTTGAGTATTTGAACTTTGTCCTTGTCTCCAATCAAGTTGGGATGATTGCGCCACCCCGGATTGTAGGTGTTGGAGTATGGATCATTTCTAGGCCCTTGGTTGCCCATATAGTTTACCTCTTCTTGTCCCGAGCTTCCAACCACATTGATCTCACGGTTCCCATTTGCATGGTTGCCTCCACGAAATCACACACTTGAGGCACCTTGAGCTTGAAACAGCTTGTACTTGAGAATTCCGTTGAACCGACCCGGTTGTTTGGTAAGAATAGCCATTTGTGCTTTGAGGGCACCAATTTCATCCAGCTCTAGAACACCTCTCTTTGACCATTGACCGAGAACTAGGCATTTGATAGTCATTGTTAGCCATGTTCTCAATCAAGTCCTTTGCTTCTTCCGGTGTTTTTCGACTCAATGTACCTCCTGTAGCCGCTTCAATCATACTTCTTGAGTTCCCTGTTGAGCCCATTAACAAAAGTTGCGACCTGCTGCCATGTCTCCAGTTCATGATTTGGACAAGTCGTGAGTAAGGACTTGAACCTCTCCCGGGCTTCATATAGTGACTCACCATCCCTCCGTGCAAAGGCATTGATCTCGACCTCGGCTTAATCATTCTTGACGGAGGGAAGAATCGAGA
Organism: Sophora flavescens; assembly: GCA_030762895.1. Lineage (NCBI taxonomy): Eukaryota > Viridiplantae > Streptophyta > Magnoliopsida > Fabales > Fabaceae > Sophora > Sophora flavescens. The sequence goes on along the minus strand of JAUPTC010002049.1, from coordinate 6,685 downwards.
TAAAAACTTCTTTGACTAAGTCGTTCCAGGTGATGATGCTTCCATGAGGATGAGATTGAAGCCATGCCTTGGCTCTATCCCTCAAAGAGAAAGGGAAAAGCCTTAATCGAATGGCCTCATCGGAAGCTCCATTTAACTTGATGGTGTCACGAACTCAATGAAGGTACCAATGTGAGCATGAGGATCTTCACTCTCCAACCCTCCCAAATTGGTTTTGCTTGCATGAGGTGGAGGAGTGAGGCCTTGATTTCAAATTATTGCAGGCCCACTGCAGGTCTCACTATCCGGAGTTCCACATCTATCAACTCTAGGGGAAGTGTAGTCCCCCATTGTTCTCCTTGGTGCGTTCTATTACGCCATGGTGACACTGCTATTTCAATTTGTGGTTCTTGCACGCTGGGTAACTCAACTTGCTCTTGTCTACTAGAAGATGCTCTTTCTGCGTTACTGTCTTGCCTTGGTTCTCTTTCTATTCCTTCCTGAGTCTCGATCTCGGGTTCGAATTGGAGTTCACCAGGTCGATTGTACCTCGGATACAGCAACAAACGGAGTAGCACGAAACAAAACGAAAAAACAAGCACTTGCAGAAATTCACGAGAGATACGGATAATAAGAACGAAAACAACACGGTAGGAACACAGTAAAAAAATTAAAATGCCTAAATTAGAGTCCCCTTTGGTACTCGTGATATTGGCACCCGATCCCAGGCAACGGCGCCAAAAACTTGACACGGACTCTGCAAGTGTACCGGTTCGTTGCAAGTAATAAAAACGGTAAGACCGGATATCGTTCCTGGGGATCGTGGACAATTACCACTTCGCAAATTTGACTACTATCTAGCCATCGAATTTTTGGATTGAAGGTTGTTCTAACATCTAACAAATAAACAAGAAGAAAATATTTTTGTTCTTTTTTTGGATTTTTCTCAAACAGTTGATGTGAAATGTGAAAGATGAATAACAATGAGATAGAATTGCTTTGGGGTTAAACTAAGCTAATCCTCCCTTGGTTGTTATGAAATGATAACTAACACAGTTCCTACTCCCCTTATGACAATCGAATCTTTTCTAATATACTCAAGCCTAATGTCTTAGGTGCATTGAGCCTAAAATCCCAAATTAAAACCTCTTGTCTTAGGTGGATTAATAAGAGAAATTGCATTAAGAACAAGATTCATAAGATTGCAAGTAGCCAACACCTATGTCTAGATTCTTGGACTACTTGGCATATAAATCATGAGCATACTTTAACATCAACCTTTCAATTGTCTATTAAAGCAACTAATCATTCCTAAGATGATCAAGCCTAGGAAAGCATTAAATGAATTATATACTCATAAAGAAGAAGGAAACGTATTAATCTCAAGTCATATTACAACCAAGTTCGGATAACAATAGTCTAACCCCAACAAAGGGGGAGTTTAGCTCACGCATAATTGAAGATAAAACAAAAGGAATAATTACAGAGATGAACAAAGGGAGAGCTCCATGGAATGATGCACACAAACACCACCTAGCAGAGGATTTTTCTTTAGGGTTTTACGCCTTCATCTTCTTCCATGCTCGCTCGTTTTTCTAGTACTTTCGTGGCGGTCCACGGCCGTGATAGCCATCACGGCCAGGCCGTGATGGTTTCTGACTTGGCACCGCTTCATTTACTGATTCATCACGGCGTGATACTCATCACGGCTAGGCCGTGATCCTTTGACTTTTCTTAACAAACGAAGTCACTGCAGTGATAGACATCACGGCTGGCCGTGATAAATCTCGACTTTTCCAACTGATTTATCACGGCGTAATATCCATCCGGCTAGGCGTGATCGTCTCTGACTTTTGGAGATCCGGCACGGTGACACGTCACGGCGTGGTGATAGCCATCACGGCTAGGCCGTGGCGACTTGACTTTTGGCTCGATTCTTTCTTGACTCTTTGCTCCCTCACTAGTGAGGGCCATCACTGTAGGCCAGTGATACTCTCTCGCTTGGCTCAATTTCTTATCTTTCAAAGCTCTAAGTCATCCAAGCTTCATACTTGCTAATTCTTGGGCATTTAATCATGAATATCTGCAAAAACAACACACAATACCACCTTATCTCTGCTCCAAAGGAAAAACTAAACAAAATAAACACTAAAATGGCCTAACTATATGCAAATGCATGCGAAATGTACATGGAAAATGAGGTGAAATCACACTCATCAAATCACCCTAAGCTTAAGACTTTGCTTGTCCTCAAGCAAAAACCAACCATAAGATGAAAAACAACCGGGACAATGATAGTGAACTAAGAACCCGAATAAAATGATCCAAGCAACAAAATCAATTATTTGCTAGTAGAGACAATCAATTCAAGTCCAATTAGGGGCTTAGTTTCCCTAGACTCACATTCTCACTAATTTGGGCACTCTATCTCACTTGCAGCTCTCCCCAAGCTTGTTCATTTGCTTGGCTCTCTTTCTTGCCTCACTCACTCAAGTGTTAAGGGAATATGACATTTCACTCCATTTTCCTCCAAGAATGATTCCTACCATAAGCTGACTTTCCAACCAAATCTTCACTTTATTAATGAAAACATCTAAGAATCAAAAGAGGTCTTATTCTTGGTTGTAATGAGGCCATGGGATCAATTTTCGGTGGGAATTTCAAAACAGGAAATTTCAAAAGGCTATACAAACAATCAAGCATTGCAAAGGCACACATTCAAGATACCTTTCTTTGGGTTTCGGTTTACTCTCCCATCATTCTCTCATTTTTTTCTACTTCTCGTTCCTTTTTTGTCATCCCCTTCCCCATTTTTATTTCTTCTCTTTTTTTTTTTTTTTTTTTTTTTTTTTTTTATCTTTTCGTCATCCCAAACTTTCGACTTCACATTTTCCACCCATTTTTTCACTGATGCTTTAGAAGGTCCCTCAGAAGCATATTTAACACAACATTTTAGGGAACCAAGAAAAGCATGCTATTCATTCAGGCTCAAAATTGGGCAACTAAGGGTAGCATTATTCATTCAAAGCTCGAGAAGGCGAGAAAAAAAACACCTATTGCCTCGATCAACTTTTCAAAAATATTCTCAAAAATTTTCAAGTTTCGAAATGGTTTCAAGTCAAGTTCTAGAGAAAAACAATCCAAGGAAAAAACTCTACACAAAGAGCGGGGGCAGATTTGGTGAGTGCCCCTAATGGCTCAAAAGCTCACATTTATCAGTTCAAGAACCGGAGAGGAACACAAATCCATAGAAACACATGCTAATCATCAACTATCCAAGAACATCTCAAGCATATTTAATGAAGCCTATCACAAGAATATAAAATCGGGTCCAAAAATTCACTATCACAGAAAACTTGGCACTTAGCTCTCACAATCGGATGCTCGATCTAAGCGAGGGGCAATTAATTCATGTGATCATGTAAGACTAGAGCCTATATGAATGCAATATTTACAATGCAAGCTAAAAGATTACCCCTACCCCAAAACTTAAAGACTTACATTGTCCTCAATGTAAATGATTAAGTTTAGAGGGAGAAAACTAGAACGACTCACAAGGTGGTAGTGGTGCTTGAATCACATCTTTTACGGTCTTGTTTCCTCCTGCCACTTCTTCTCCTCCTTCCTTCAAAATCTGGAATCACTCAACAAACTATTAACAAACCTCTTGAGCTTCTCAAATTATTCAAGAGGGAAATCAAAAACAAAGAGAAGATGAAAATAAAAATAAAAAATTGGGTTGCCTCGATAAAGCGCTTTAACGTCACTAGCTTGACGGGTGATTTTTTTTTTTTTTTAACAAGATGGTGCTCTAAGAGTGACGGAAATCGCTGACGATCAAGTTTGCCTCAAGGTAGTGCTTTTAGTCTTTGTCCATTAACCGTGAAGGTATCACGGATGATGGATCTTCCAGATTCTGAACAAATGGAGAAATAGACTTGACATAGAATGGGCGGGATCATGCCGTCTCAATTTGCACTGGAAAGAGCTTGAGTCTTTGAGTTAAGCAGTAACCCATTGGCCTTCTTCAAACTTTTGGGAAGAATGTGCTTGTCATGCCGAACTTTGTCCCTTTCCTTGTATATCCTAGCACTCTCATAAGCCAAGAGTCGGAACTCATCCAGCTCGTTCAATTGAAGCATCCTCTTGTCCATGGCCAGCCTTGTATCAAAGTTAGGGGCCTTCAACGCCCAAAAAAGCGGGTGTTGTAGCTCTACCTGGAAGATGACATGATTTCCGAACACCATTGGTAAGGTGACATACCAATAGGCGTCTTATAGGCAATCAGATGGGCCCAAAGTGCATCATCCAACTTCTTCGCCCAATCCTTCCTTGCATTGTTCCATGATTTTTCCAAAATTCTCTTGACTCCAGGTTGGACAATTCCACTTCCTTTGGTTTGGGGATGGTAAGGTGTGGTAACTTTGTGGTTCACCCCCAAGCTTGGCAAGCACTACGCATTGAACTCATTATTGCAAAAGTGCAATTTTCATCACTTATGATAGCCCTGTGGGTCCCAAACCAGGGTAAAAATATTCTTCCTCCATGGCCAGTCTCAGTTCTTGCATCATCCTTCAAAGTTAGCACTTCCACCCACTTCTCACATAATCAACCGCCACCAGGATGTACTTGTCGTTGTAAGGCGAGCGGAAAGGACCCGTGAAGTCAATCCCCAACGCGTCAAAGGCTCTACCTCGAATATCCCGCTAAGGGCATCTCATTTCTCTTGGAAATCTTTGTGGTCCTCGCGGCATTTATCACGATTCATCACCCAAGCGCTGAGTCCTTGAAAATGGTGGGCCAAAACAACCCGCTTTGCAAAATCTTCATGGCGGTCCTCTCACCACCAAAGTGTCCTCCATAGGGTGAGTTGTGGCGGTGGATTCAACACCCATTAATTTCTTCTTGTCGTACGCACTCGGAAATTCCATCTCGAACCCTCTTTTGAAAAGATCTACTCGTCCAAATGTAGAACTTGGCATCATGAATGAGCTTCTACTTACCACTGCGCATTGAAGTCCTTAGGAATCTTATTGGCCGCCTTATAATTTGCAATATCACGAACCAAGGTGCCAGCACCACAAACAAGCTGTTCATCTGGAATTCCTCTTGAATTGGCAACTTTGCTTCTGTGGACATATGCTTGTGGGAGCTTGGACAAATGGTCTCCACCACGTTCTCCACTCCTTTCTTGTCCTTTATTTCCGAATCAAACTCTTGGAGTAAGCGGTATCCACCTAATAAGCCTTGGCTTAGCATCCTCGTTTAGTCATGGATATCTCAAAGCGGAATGATCGGTGTGATTGTAGTTTTACAAACTAATCAAGTAGGATCTAAATTTATCAAAAGCAAATACCCAGCAAGCAACTCTTTTGGTCGTGAGTGTAATTGAGTTGGGCATCGTTAAGCTCCCGGCGGCATAGTAAATGACATCAAGCACTTTGTTTTTCTTTGGCTTAAAATGGCTCCCACCGCATAGTCACTTGCATCACACATTAGCTCAAAAGGTAAACTCAATCTGGAGGGCAATGTGCAGTGCGGAGGTGAGTTTTTCTTTCAAAATTTTGAAGGCATGCATGCAATCATCATCAAATATAAAAGTATCGACTACCGAAAGCTTGCTAAGGGTTTCACTATTTTTGAAAAATCTTTTATGAACCTTCTATAAAAACCACATGCCCTAGGAAGCTTCTAACACCTTTCTTACATTTAAGGGAGGAGGAAGTTTTTCAATCACTTCAATTTTGGCTCTATCAACCTCCATCCCCTCATGAAATTTTGTGCCCAAGAACTATACCTCCCCTAACCATGAAATGGCATTTTTCCCAATTTAAAGCGGAGGTTAGTTTCTTGGCACCTTTTTACGAAGTACAGACAAGATTATTCAAACAGGTTATCAAATGAATCATAAATACAGAAAAATCGTCCATAAATACCTCAATAAACTTCTCGTTCATATCGAGAAAATATGGAGAGCATGCACGCTGAAAAGTGACGGGTGCATTTACACAACTCGAAAGGCATTCTCTCACGTATGCATAGACTCCGTAAGGGCAGGGGAAAGCGGTTACCTCATGTCCTCGGGTCAACCACAATCTGGTTATACCGGAGTATCCATCAAGAAACAATAGGAAAGCCTGACCTCTCAACCTCTCTAACATCGATCAATGAGGTAATGGAAAGTTGTCTTTTCTGGTGGCTCATTCGTCTTCCGTGATCAGCTCGCCACCCTCAACATCCGGACACGGTTGGAGGAATAAGTTCATTCCTTTCATTGCTACCACCTTTGTCATCCCCCCTCTCTTGCCTGGCTTGGACCTGACTCACCCATGGACTATCTGGAGATGGGATAGATGATCCCGCATCCAACAACTTCACAATCTCCTTCCTCACAACTTCCTTCGTATTCGGGTTGAGTCTTTCTGCAGTTTGCTAACCGGCTTGAATTTTTTTCCTCACTGATTTTGTGCATGAAAGAAAGGAAGGCTTCCACCTAAATCGGACATGTAGACCATCCATCCATTTGTGCTCCTCAGCCCTCAACAGCTTTCTTCTTCCAGGGATTTAACCGCTCTCGATGATAACTGAATGAAGAGTTCATCCCTAGGAAGGCATAACTAGGATGGGATGGCAATTCTTCAGCTCTGTGCCCAGGTGGAGTCGGTCACCCTTATCTTTAATTCTCACATCTTCCACCCACTTTGTC
>JAUPTC010002048.1:0-17158 GCA_030762895.1 Sophora flavescens | reverse complement strand
TGACCTAAAAAGTCCATTTGGGCTCTACTAGGATTAAACATGTCCATTTGGGCTCCATTAGGACCAAAGAAGTACAAATTGGCCTAGGTTAGGTCCTATATGACCTAAAAAGTCCATTTGGGCTCTATTAGGATCAAACAGTCCATTTGGGCTCCATTAGGACCAAAGAAGTACAAATTGGCCCAGATTAGGTCTTTATACCTAAAGTCCATTCGGGCTCTACTAGGATCAAACAAGTCCATTTAGGCCCCATTAGGACCAAAGAAGAACAAATTGGCCCATTAGGTCCTATATGACCTAAAAAGTCCATTTGGGCTCTATTAGGATCACACAAGTCCATTTGGGCTCCAATAGACCAAATACAAATTGACCCATTAGGTCCTATATGACCTAAAGTTGCATTTTGCCTAATTGGGCTCAAACAAGTCCATTTGGACTCCATTTGGACCAAAGAAGTACAAATTGGCTCAGTTAGGTCCTATATGACCTAAAAAGTGCATTTTGCCACTATTAGGATCAAACAAGTCCATTTGGGCTCCATTAGGACTAAAGAAGTACAAATTGGCCCATTAGGTCCGATATGACCTAAAAAGTCCATTTGGGACTATAGGATCAAACAAGTCCATTTGGGCTCCAATAGGACCAAAGAAGTACAAATTGGTCCTATATGACCTAAAAGTCCAGGGCTCTATGACATAAAAAAAGTCCATTTGGGCTCTATTTGGATCCTATGACCTAACAAGTCCATTTGGGCTCTATTAGGACCAAAGAAGTACAAATTGGCCCAGTTAGGTCCTATATGACCTAAAAAGTCCATTTGGACTCTGTGAGGATCAAACAAGTCCATTTGGGCTCCATTGGACCAAAGAAGTACAAATTGGCCCAGAAGGCCTATTTGACCTAAAAAGTCCTTTTGGGCTCTATTAGGATCAAACAAGTCCATTTGGGCTCCAAACCAAAGAAGTACAAATTGGCCCAGTTAGGACCTATATGACCTAAAAGTGCATTTTGGCTCAATTAGGATCAAACAAGTCCATTTGGGCTCCAATAGGACCAAAGAAGTACAAATTGGCAAGTTAGGTCCTATATGACCTAAAATGTCCAGTTGGGCTCTAGTAGGATCAAACAAGTCCATTTGGGCTCTATAGGACCAAAATACAAATTGGCCCAGCTTAGGTCCTATATGACCTAAAAGGTCCATTTGGGCTCTAATAGGATCAAACCAGTCCATTTGGGCTCTATTAGGATCAAAGAAGTACATATTGGCCCGATTAGGTCTTATGACTTGTCATTCCTATGATCAAACAAGTCCATTTGGGCTCTATTAGACCAAAGAAGTACAATTTGGCCCAGGTTAGGTCCTATATGACCTAAAAAGTCCATTTGGGCTCTATTAGGATCAAACAGTCCATTTGGGCTCCATTAGGACCAAAGAAGTACAAATTGGCCCGTTAGGTCCTTTATGACCTAACAAGTCCATTTGGGCTCTACTAGGATCAAACAAGTCCATTTGGGCTCAATTAGGAGCAATGAAGTACAAATTGGCCTGTGAGGTCCTATATGACCTAAAAAGTCCATTTGGGCTCTATTAGGATCAAACAAGTCCTTTGGGCTTCAATAGGACCAAAGAAGTACAAATTGGCCCAGCTTAGGTCCTTTTGACCTAACAACACCATTTGGGCTCTATTAGGACCGAACAAGTCCATTTGGGCTCTATTAGGGTCAAACAAGTCCATTTGGGCTCAATTAGGACCCAAGAACTACAAATTGACCCATTTGGTCTATATGACCTAAAAAGTCCATTTGGGCTCTATTAGGTCAAACAAGTCCACTTGGGTTCCAATAGGACCAAAGAAATACAAATTGGCCCATTAGGTCCTATATGACAAAAAGTCCATTTGGGCTCTATTAGGATCAAACAAGTCCAATAGACCAAAGAAGTACAAATTGGCCCAGTTAGGTCTATATGACCTAAAAAGTCCATTTGGGCTCTATTAGGATCAAACAAGTCCATTTGGGCTCCATGATCAAAGTAGCAATTAGCCAGTTGGTCTATATGACCTAAAAGTCCATTTGGGCTCTATTAGGATCAAAGTCCATTTGGGCTCCATTAGGACAAAGAAGTACAAATTGGCCCAGTTAGGTCCTTTGATGGCCTAACAAGTCGATTTGGGCTCTCTTAGGATTAAACATGTCCATTTGGGCTCCAATAGGACCAAAGAGTACAAATTGGCCCAGTTAGGTCCTATATGACCTAAAAGTCCATTTGGCCTCTATTAGGATCAAACAAGTCCATTTGGTCTCCATTAGGACCAAAGAAGTACAAATTGGCCCGATTAGGTCCTTTATGACCTAACAAGTCCATTTGGGCTCTACTAGGATCAAACAAGTCCATTTGGGCCCCATTAAGACCAAAGAAGAACAAATTGCCCACTTAGGTCCTATATGACCTAAAAAGTCCATTTGGGTTCTATTAGGATCAAACAAGTCCATTTGGGCTCCAATAGGACCAAAGAAGTACAAATTGGCACAAGCCATTTGGGCTCTATGACATAAAAGTGCATTTTGGTCTTAATGGGGCTCAAACAAGTACATTTGGATTCCATTTGGACCAAAGAAGTACAAATTGGCCATTTAGGTCTATATGACTTAAAAAGTGCATTTTGGCACTATTAGGATCAAACAAGTCCATTTGGGCTCCAATAGGACTAAAGAAGTACAAATTGGCCCGCTTAGGTCCTATATGACCTAAAAGTCCATTTGGGATCTATTAGGATCAAACAAGTCCATTTGGGCTCCAATAGGACCAAAGAAGTACAAATTGGCCCAGTTAGGTCCTATATGACCTAAAATGTTCGGTTGGGCTCTATTAGGATCAAACAAGTCCATTTGGGCTCTATTTGGACCAAAGAAGTACAAATTGGCTCGATTAGGTCCTTTATGACCTAAAAGTCCATTTGGGCTCTATTAGGATCAAACAAGTCCCATTTGGGCTCTATTAGGACTTGTTTGATCCTATGACCTAACAAGTCCATTTGGGATCTATTAGGACCAAAGAAGTACAAATTGGCCCAGTTAGATCCTATATGACCTAAAAGTCCGGAGTCCATTTGGGCTCTATTAGGATCAAACAAGTCCATTTGGGTCCCATTAGGACCAAAGAAGTACAAATTGGCCCGGTTGGGTCCTATATGACCTAAAAAGTCCATTTGGCCTCTATTAGGATCAAACAAGTCCATTTGGGCTCAAATAGGACCAAAGAAGTACAAATTGGCCCAGCTTAGGTCCTATATGACCTAAAATGTCCATTTGGGCTCTATTAGGATCAAACAAGTCCATTTGGGCTCCACTAGGACCAAAGAAGTACAAATTGGCCAAGTGTCCTATATGACCTAAAAAGTGTATTTTGGCTCTATTAGGATCAAACAAGTCCATTTAGGCACCACTAAGACCAAAGAAGTACAAATTGGCACCAGTTAGGGTCCTATATGACCTTATTAGTTCATTTTGGCTCTATTAGGATCAAACAAGTCCATTTGGGCTCCAATAGGACCAAAGAAGTACAAATTGGCCCAGTTAGGTCCTATATGACCTAAAAAGTCCATTTGGGTTCTATTAGGGTCAAACAAGTCCATTTGGGCTCCATTAGGACCAAAGAAGTACAAATTGGCTGATTAGGTCCTTTATGACCTAACAAGTCCATTTGGGCTCTATTAGGATCAAACAAGTCCATTTGGGCTCCAATAGGACCAAAGAAGTACAAATTGGCCCGTTAGGTCCTATATGACCTAAAAAGTGCTTTGGCCCTTATTGGGCTCAAACAAGTCCATTTGGGCTAAAGTACAAATTGGACCAATTAGGTCCTATATGAAAAAGTCCATTTGGGCTCTATAAAACAAGTCCATTTGGACCCCATTTGGACCAAAGAAGTACAAATTGGCCCAGTTAGGTCCTATATGACCTAAAAAGTCCATTTGGGCTCTAGTAGGGTCAAACAAATCCACTTGGGCTCCAATAGGACCAAAGAAATACAAATTGGCCCACTTAGGTCCTATATGACCTAAAAAGTCCATTTGGGCTCTACTAGGATCAAACAAGTCCATTTGGGCTCCAATGGACCAAAGAAGTACAAATTGGCCCATTTAGGTCCTATATGACCTAAAAAGTCCATTTGGGCTCTATTAGGATCAAACAAGTACATTTGGGCTCCAATAGGATCAAAGAAGTAAAATTAGCCCAGTTAGGTCCTATATGACCTAAAAAAAGTCCATTTGGGCTCTAATTAGGATCAAACAGCTCCATTTGGCCTCCATTAGGACCAAAGAAGTACAAATTGGCCCACTTAGGTCCTTTATGACCTAAGAAGTCCATTTGGGCTCTACTAGGATCAAACATGTCCATTGGGGCTCCAATAGGACCAAAGAAGTACAAATTGGCCTAGTTAGGTCCTATATGACCTAAAAAGTCCATTCGGGCTCTATTAGGATCTTTCAGGTCCATTTGGGCTCCATTAGGACCAAAGAAGTACAAATTGGCCCAGTTAGGTCCTTATGACCTAACAAGTCCATTTGGGCTCTACTAGGATCAAACAAGTCCATTTGGGCCCCATTAGGACCAAAGAAGTACAAATTGGCCCAGCTTAAGTCCTATATGACCTAACAAGTCCATTTGGGCTCTATTAGGATTAATAAAGTCCATTTGGGCTCCAATAGGACCAAAGAAGTACAAATTGGCCAAGTTAGGTCCTATATGACCTAAGATGTCCGGTTGGGCTCAATTAGGTTCAAACAAGTCCATTTGGGCTCAATTGGACTTGTTTGATCCTACGACCTAACAAGTCCATTTGGGCTCTATTAGGACCAAAGAAGTACAAATTGGCCCGCTTAGGTCCTATATGACCTAAAAAGTCCATTTGGACTCTAGTAGGATCAAACAAGTCCATTTGGGCTCCAATTGGATCAAAGAAGTACAAATTGGCCAGTAAGGTCCTATTTGACCTAGAATCCTTTTGTGCTCTTTTAGGATCAAACAAGTCCATTTGGGCTCCAAACCAAAGAAGTACAAATTGGCCCAGCTTAGGACCTATATGACCTAAAAAGTGCATTTGGGCTCTAATTAGGATCAAACAAGTCCATTTGGGCTCCAATAGGACCAAAGAAGTACAAATTGGCCCAGCTTAGGTCCTATATGACCTAAAATATCCAATTGGGCTCTATTAGGATCAAACAAGTCCATTTGGGCTCTATTAGGACCAAAGAAGTACAAATTGGACCAGTTAGGTCCTATATGACCTAAAAAGTGCATTTTGTCTCTAATAGGATCAAACAAGTCCACTTGGGCTCCATTAGGATCAAACAAGTCCATTTGGGTCTATATTAGGACTTGTTGGATCCTATGACCTAACAAGTCCATTTGGGCTCTATTAGGACCAAAGAGTACAATTTGGCCTAATAGGTCCTATATGACCTAAAAAGTCCATTTGGGCTCTATTGGGTCAACAATCCATTTGGCTCCATACAAACCCCATAGCCTTTGACCTAAAAGTCCATTTGGTTCAATTAGGATCAAACAAGTCCATTTGGGCTCCATTAGGACCAAAGAAGTACAAATTGGCCCGATTAGGTCCTATATGACCTAAAAGTCCATTTGGCTTCTATTAGGATCAAACAGTCCATTTGGGCTCTATTAGGACCAAAGAAGTACAATTTGGCCCAGTTAGGTCTTATGACCTAAAAAGTCCATTTGGGCTCTATAGGATCAACGTCCGGTCCTTGCTTAGGTCCTTTTGACCTAACAAGTCCATTTGGGCTCTACTAGGATCAAACAAGTCTATTTGGGCCCCATTAGGACCAAAGAAGTACAAATTGGCCCCGTTAGGTCCTTTCCGACCTAACACGTCCATTTGGGCTCTATTATGATCAAACAAGTCCATTTGGGCTCCATTAGGACCAAAGATGTACAAATTGGCCCAGTTAGGTCCTATATGTCCTAAAAAGTCCATTTGGGCTCTATTAGGATCAAACAGGTCCATTTGGGCTCCATTAGGACCAAAGAAGTACAAATTGGCCTAGTTAGGTCCTTTATGACCTAACAAGTCCATATGGGCTCTATTAGGATCAAACAAGTCCATGTGGGCTCTTAGGTCAAACAAGTCCATTTAGGCTCCATTTGGACTAAAGAGCATACAAATTGGCCCAGATTAGGTCCTTTGACCTAACAAGTCCATTTGGGCTCTACTAGGATCAAACATGTCCATTTGGGCTCCAATAGGTCCAAAGAAGTACAAATTGGCCTAGTTAGGTCCTATATGACCTAAAAAGTCCATTTGGGCTCTATTAGGATCAAACAGGTCCATTTGGGCTCCATTAGGACCACAGAAGTACAAATTGGCCCAATTAGGTCCTTTATGACCTAACAAGTCCATTTGGGCTCTATTAGGATCAAACAAGTCCATTTGGGCTCTATTAGGGTCAAACAAGTCCATTTAGGCTCCATTTGGACCAAAGACGTACAAATTGGCCTGCATTAGGTCCTATATGACCTAAAAATTCCATTTTTGCTCTATTAGGATCAAACATGTCCATTTGGGCTCCAATAGGACCAAAGAAGTATAAATTGGCCCATTAGGGTCCTTTATGACCTAACAAGTCCATTTGGGCTCTATTAGGATCAAACAAGTCCATTTGGGCTCTATTAGGGTCAAACAAGTCCATTTGGGCTCCATTTGGACCAAAGAAGTACAAATTGGCACAGTTAGGTCCTAAATGACCAAAAAATTCAATTTTGGCTCTATTAGGATCAAATAAGTCCATTTGGGCTCCAATAGGAACAAAGAAGTACAAATTGGCCCAGTTAGGTCCTATATGACCTAAAAAGTCCATTGGGCTCTATTAGGGTCAAACAAGTCCATATGGGCTCCAATAGGACCAAAGAAGTACAAATTGGCCCAGTTAGGTCCTATATGACCTAAAATGTCCATTAGGTCCTATATGACCTAAATAGTCCATTTGGGCTCTATTAGGATCAAACAAGTCCATTTGGGCTCCATTAGGACCAAAGAAGCACAAATTGGCCAAGTTAGGTCCTATATGACCTACAAAGTCCATTTGGGCTCTATTAGGATCAAACAAGTCCATTTGGGCTCCAATAGGATCAAAGAAGTACAAATGGGCCCAGTTAGGTCTGTATGACCTAAAAAGTCCATTTGTGCTCTATTAGGATCAAACAAGTCCATTTGGGCTCCATTAGGACCAAAGAATTACAAATTGGCCCAGTAAGGTCCTTTATGACCAAACAAGTCCATTTGGGCTCTATTAGGACTTGTTTGATCCTATGACTAACAAGTCCATTTCGGCTCTATTAGTACCGAAGTACAATTGGCCCGTTAGGTCCTATATGACCTAAAAGTCCATTTGTGCTCTATTAGGATGAAACAAGTCCATTTGGGTTCCTATAGCGCCAAAGAAGTACAAATTGACCCAATTAGGTCCTATATGACCTAAAAAGTCCATTTGGGCTCTATTAGGATCAAACAAGTCCATTTGGACTCCATTTGGACCAAAGAAGTACAAATTGGCCCAGTTAGGTCCTATATGACCTAAAAAGTCCATTTGGGCTCTATTAGGATCAAACAAGTCCATTTGGGCTCCAATAGGACCAAAGAAGTACAAATTGGCCCAGTTAGGTCCTATATGACCTAAAAGTGCGTTTTGGCCTTAATTGGGCTCAAACAATTCCATTTGGGCTCCAATAGGACCAAAGAATTACAAATTGGCCCAATTAGGTCCTATATGACCTAAAAAGTCCATTTGGGCTCTATTAGGATCAAACAAGTCCATTTGGACTCCATTTGGACCAAAGAAGTACAAATTGGCCCAGTTAGGTCCTATATGACCTAAAAAGTCCATTTGGGCTCTATTAGGGTCAAACAAGTCCACTTGGGCTCCAATAGGACCAAAGAAGTACAAATTGGCCCATTAGGTCCTATATGACCTAAAAAGTCCATTTGGGCACTATTAGGATCAAACAAGTCCATTTGGGCTCCAATAGGACCATAGAAGTACAAACTGGCCCAGTTAGGTCCTATATGACCTAAAAAGTCCATTTGCCCAGTTAGGTCCTATATGACCTAAAAAGTCCATTTGGGCACTATTAGGATCAAACAAGTCCATTTGGGCTCCAATAGGATCAAAGAAGTAGAAATTAGCCCAGTTAGGTCCTATATGACCTAAAAAGTCCATTTGGGCTCTATTAGGATCAAACAGGTCCATTTGGCCTCCATTAGGACCAAAGAAGTACAAATTGACCCAGTTAGGTCCTTTATGACCTAACAAGTCCATTTGGGCTCTACTAGGATCAAACATGTCCATTTGGGCTCCAATAGGACCAAAGAAGTACAAATTGGCCTAGTTAGGTCCTATATGACCTAAAACGTCCATTTGGGCTCTATTAGGATCAAACAGGTCCATTTGGGCTCCATTAGGACCAAAGAAGTACAAATTGGCCCAGTTAGATCCTTTATGACCTAACAAGTCCATTTGGGCTCTACTATGATCAAACAAGTCCATTTGGGCCCCATTAGGACCAAAGAAGAGTACAAATTGGCCCAGTTAGGTCCTATATGACCTAAAAAGTCCATTTGGGTTCTATTAGGATCACACAAGTCCATTTGGGCTCCAATAGGACCAAAGAAGTACAAATTGACCCAGTTAGGTCCTATATGACCTAAAATGTGCATTTTGGCCTTAATTGGGTTCAAACAAGTACATTTGGATTCCATTTGGACCAAAGAAGTACAAATTGGCCCAGTTGGGTCCTATATGACCTAAAAAGTGCATTTTGGCACTATTAGGATCAAACAAGTCCATTTGGGATCCAATAGGACTAAAGAAGTACAAATTGACCCAGTTAGGTCCTATATGACCTAAAAAGTCCATTTGGGATCTATTAGGATCAAACAAGTCCATTTGGGCTACAATAGGACCAAAGAAGTACAAATTGGCCCAGTTAGGTCCTATATGACCTAAAATGTTCAGTTGGGCTCTATTAGGATCAAACAAGTCCATTTGGGCTCTATTAGGACTTGTTTGATCCTATGACCTAACAAGTCCATTTGGGCTCTATTAGGACCAAAGAAGTACAAATTGGCCCAGTTAGGTCCTATATGACCTAAAAAGTCCATTTGGATTCTAGTAGGATCAAACAAGTCCATTTGGGCTCCAATTGGATCAAAGAAGTACAAATTGGCCCAGTAAGGCCCTATTTGACCTAAAAAGTCATTTTGTGCTCTATTAGGATCAAACAAGTCCATTTGGGCTCCAAACCAAAGAAGTACAAATTGGCCCATTTAGGACCTATGTGACCTAAAAAGTGTATTTTGGCTCAATTAGGATCAAACAAGTCCATTTGGGCTCCAATAGGACCAAAGAAGTACAAATTGGCCCAGTTAGGTCCTATATGACCTAAAATGTCCATTTGGGCTCCAATAGGACCAAAGAAGTACAAATTGGCTCTAATAGGATCAAACAAGTCCATTTGGGCTCTATTAGGATCAAACAAGTCCATTTGGGCTCTATTAGGACTTGTTGGATCCTATGACCTAACAAGTCCATTTGGGCTCTATTAGGACCAAAGAAGTACAATTTGGCCCTGTTAGGTCCTATATGACCTAAAAAGTCCATTTGGGCTCTATTGGGGTCAAACAAGTCCATTTGGGCTCCATTAGGACCAAAGAAGTACAAATTGACCCAGTTAGGTCCTTTATGACCTAAAAGTGCATTTTGGTTCTATTAGGATCAAACAAGTCCATTTGGGCTCTATTAGGACCAAAGAAGTACAATTTGGCCCATTTAGGTCCTATATGACCTAAAAAGTCCATTTGGGCTCTATTAGGATCAAACAGGTCCATTTGGGCTCCATTTGGACCAAAGAAGTACAAATTGGCCCAGTTAGGTCCTTTATGACCTAACAAGTCCATTTGGGCTCTACTAGGATCAAACAAGTCCATTTGGGCCCCATTAGGACCAAAGAAGTACAAATTGGCCCTGTTAGGTCCTTTCTGACCTAACAAGTCCATTTGGGCTCTACTAGGATCAAACATGTCCATTTGGGCTCCAATAGGTCCCAAGAAGTACAAATTGGCCTAGTTAGGTCCTATATGACCTAAAAAGTCCATTTGGGCTCTATTAGGATCAAACAGGTCCATTTGGGCTCCATTAGGACCAAAGAAGTACAAATTGGCCCAATTAGGTCCTTTATGACCTAACAAGTCCATTTGGGCTCTATTAGGAACAAACAAGTCCATTTGGACTCTATTAGGGTCAAACAAGTCCATTTAGGCTCCATTTGGACCAAAGAAGTACAAATTGGCCCAGTTAGGTCCTATATGACCTAAAAATTCCATTTTTGCTCTATTAGGATCAAAAAAGTCCATTTGGGCTCCAATAGGACCAAAGAAGTACAAATTGGCCCAATTAGGTCCTTTATGACCTAACAAGTCCATTTGGGCTCTATTAGGATCAAACAAGTCCATTTGGGCTCTATTAGGGTCAAACAAGTCCATTTGGGCTCCATTAGGACCAAAGAAGTACAAATTGACCCATTTAGGTCCTATATGACCTAAAAATTCCATTTTGGCTCTATTAGGATCAAATAAGTCCATTTGGGCTCCAATAGGAACAAAGAAGTACAAATTGGCCCAGTTAGGTCCTATATGACCTAAAATGTCCATTGGGCACTATTAGGGTCAAACAAGTCCATTTGGGCTCCAATAGGACTAAAGAAGTACAAATTGGCCCAATTAGGTCCTTTATCACCTAACAAGTCCATTTGGGCTCTATTAGGATCAAACAAGTCCATTTGGGCTCTATTAGGGTCAAACAAGTCCATTTGGGCTCCATTTGGACCAAAGAAGTACAAATTGGCCCAGTTAGGTCCTATATGACCAAAAAATTCCATTTTGGCTCTATTAGGATCAAATAAGTCCATTTGGGCTCCAATAGGAACAAAGAAGCAAAAATTGGCCCAGTTAGGTCCTATATGACCTAAAAAGTCCATTGGGCTCTATTAGGGTCAAACAAGTCCATTTGGGCTCCAATAGGACCAAAGAAGTACAAATTGGCCCAGTTAGGTCCTATATGACCTAAAATGTCCAGTTAGGTCCTATATGACCTAAAAAGTCCATTTGGGCTCTATTAGGGTCAAACAAGTCCATTTGGGCTCCATTAGGACCAAAGAAGCACAAATTGGCCAAGTTAGGTCCTATATGACCTACAAAGTCCATTTGGGCTCTATTAGGATCAAACAAGTCCATTTGGGCTCCAAAAGGATCAAAGAAGTACAAATTGGCCTAGTTTGGTCCTATTTGACCTAAAAAGTCCATTTGTGCTCTATTAGGATCAAACAAGTCCATTTGGGCTCCAATAGGATCAAAGAAGTACAAATGGGCCCAGTTAGGTCCTGTATGACCTAAAAGTGCATTTTGTCTCTATTAGGACCAAACAAGTCCATTTGGGCTCTATTAGGACTTGTTTGATCCTATGACCTAACAAGTCCATTTGGGCTCTATTAGGACCAAAGAAGTACAAATTGGCCCAGATTAGGTCCTATATGACCTAAAAAGTCCATTTGTGCTCTATTAGGATCAAACAAGTCCATTTGGGTTCCTATAGGGCCAAAGAAGTACAAATTGACCCAATTAGGTCCTATATGACCTAAAAAGTCCATTTGGGCTCTATTAGGATCAAACAAGTCCATTTGGACTCCATTTGGACCAAAGAAGTACAAATTGGCCCAGCTTAGGTCCTATATCACCTAAAAAGTCCATTTGGGCTCTATTAGGATCAAACAAGTCCATTTGAGCTACAATAGGACCAAAGAAGTACAAATTGGCCCAGATTAGGTCCTATATGACCTAAAAAGTGCGTTTTGGCCTTAATTGGGCTCAAACATGTGCATTTGGGCTCCATTAGGACCAAAGAAGTACAAATTGGTCCTGTTAGGTCCTTTATGACCTAACAAGTCCATTTGGCTCTATTAGGATCAAACAAGTCCAATTGGGCTCCAATAGGACCAAAGAAGTACAAATTGGCCTAGTTAGGTCCTATATGACCTAAAAAGTCCATTTGGGCTCTATTAGGATCAAACAGGTCCATTTGGGCTCCATTAGGACCAAAGAAGTACAGATTGGCCCAGTTAGGTCCTTTATGACCTAAAAAGTGCATTTTGGTTCTATTAGGATCAAACAAGTCCATTTGGGCTCTATTAGGACCAAAGAAGTACAATTTGGCACAGTTAGGTCCTATATGACCTAAAAAGTCCATTTGGGCTCTATTAGGATCAAACAGGTCCACTTGGGCTCCATTAGGACCAAAAAAGTACAAATTGGCCCAGTTAGGTCCTTTATGACCTAACAAGTCCATTTGGGCTCTACTAGGATCAAACAAGTCCATTTGGGCCCCATTAGGACCAAAGAAGTACAAATTGGCCCATTAGGGTCCTTTCCGACCTAACAGTCCATTTGGGCTCTACTAGGATCAAACATGTCCATTTAGGCTCCAATAGGTCCAAAGAAGTACAAATTGGCCTAGTTTGGTCCTATATGACCTAAAAAGTCCATTTGGGCTCTATTAGGATCAAACAGTCCATTTGGGCTCCATTAGGACCAAAGAAGTACAAATTGGCCCAATTAGGTCCTTTATGACCTAACAAGTCCATTTGGGCTCTATTAGGATCAAACAAGTCCATTTGGGCTCTATTAGGGTCAAACAAGTCCATTTAGGCTCCATTTGGACCAAAGAAGTACAAATTGGCCCAGTTAGGTCCTATATGACCTAAAAAGTGTGTTTTGGCCTTAATTGGGCTCAAACAAGTCCATTTGGGCTCCAATAGGACCAAAGAAGTACAAATTGGCCCAGTTAGGTCCTACATGACCTAAAAAGTCCATTTGGGCTCTATTAGGATCAAACAAGTCCATTTGGACTCCATTTGGACCAAAGAAGTACAAATTGGCCCAGTTAGGTCCTATATGACCTAAAATGTCCAGTTAGGTCCTATATGACCTAAAAAGTCCATTTGGGCTCTATTAGGGTCAAACAAGTCCATTTGGACTCCATTAGGACCAAAGAAGTACAAATTGGCCCTGGTAGGTCCTATATGACGTAAAAAGTCCATTTGGGCACTATTAGGATCAAACAAGTCCATTTGGGCTCCAATAGGATCAAAGAAGTACAAATTGGCCCAGTTAGGTCCTATTGTACCTAAAAAGTCCATTTGTGCTCTATTAGGGTCAAACAAGTCCATTTGGGCTCCATTAGGACCAAAGAAGTACAAATTGGCCCAGTTAGGTCCTTTATGACCTAAAAAGTCCATTTGGGCTCTATTAGGATCAAACAAGTCCATTTGGGCTCTATTAGGACTTGTTTGATCCTATGACCTAACAAGTCCATTTGGGATCTATTAGGACCAAAGAAGTACAAATTGGCCCAGTTAGATACTATATGACCTAAAAAGTCCATTTGGGCTCTATTAGGATCAAACAAGTCCATTTGGGTCACAATAGGACCAAAGAAGTACAAATTGGCCCAGTTAGGTCCTATATGACCTAAAAATTCCATTTGGCCTCTATTAGGATCAAACAAGTCCATTTGGGCTCCAATAGGACCAAAGAAGTACAAATTGGCCCAGATTAGGTCCTATATGACCTAAAATGTCCAGTTGGGCTCTATTAGGATCAAACAAGTCCATTTGGGCTCCACTTGGACCAAAGAAGTACAAATTGGCACAGTTAGGTCCTATATGACCTAAAAAGTGTATTTTGGCTCTATTAGGATCAAACAAGTCCATTTAGGCACCACTAAGACCAAAGAAGTACAGATTGGCACAGTTAGGTCCTATATGACCTAAAAAGTGCATTTTGGCTCTATTAGGATCAAACAAGTCCATTTGGGCTCCAATAGGACCAAAGAAGTACAAATTGGCCCAGTTAGGTCCTATATGACCTAAAAAGTCCATTTGGGTTCTATTAGGGTCAAACAAGTCCATTTGGGCTCCATTAGGACCAAAGAAGTACAAATTGGCACAGTTAGGTCCTTTATGACCTAACAAGTCCATTTGGGCTCTATTAGGATCAAACAAGTCCATTTGGGCTTCAATAGGACCAAAGAAGTACAAATTGGCCCAGTTAGGTCCTATATGACCTAAAAAGTGCGTTTTGGCCTTAATTGGGCTCAAACAAGTCCATTTGGGCTCCAATAGGACCAAAGAAGTACAAATTGGCCCAGTTAGGTCCTATATGACCTAAAAAGTCCATTTGGGCTCTATTAGGATCAAACAAGTCCATTTGGACTCCATTTGGACCAAAGAAGTACAAATTGGTCCAGTTAGGTCCTATATGACCTAAAAAGTCCATTAGGACCTATTAGGATCAATTAAGTCCATTTGGGCTCCAATAGGACCAAAGAAGTTCAAATTGGCACAGTTAGGTCCTATATGACCTCAAAAGTGCATTTTGCCTCTATTAGGATAAACAAGTTCATTTGGGCTCCAATAGGACCAAAGAAGTACAAATTGGCCCAGTTAGGTCCTATACGACCTAAAAAGTGCATTTTGGCCTTAATTGGGATCAAACAAGTCCATTTGGGTTCCAATAGGACCAAAGAAGTACAAATTGGCCCAGTTAGGTCCTATATGACCTAAAAAGTCCATTTGGGCTCTATTAGGTTCAAACAAGTCCATTTGGGATCCAATAGGACCAAAGAAGTACAAATAGGCCCAGTTAGGTCCTTTATCACCTAAAAAGTCCATTTGGGCTCTACTAGAATCAAACAAGTCCATTTGGGCTCCATTAGGACCAAAGAAGTACAAATTGGCCCAGTTAGGTCCTATATGACCTAAAAAGTCCATTTGGGCTCTATTAGGGTCAAACAAGTACATTTGGGCTCCATTAGGACCAAAGAAGTACAAATTGGCCAAGTTAGGTCCTATATGACCTAAAAAGTCAATTTGGGCTCTATTAGGATCAAACAAGTCCATTTGGGCTCCAATATGACCAAAGAAGTACAAATTGGCCCAGTTAGGTCCTATATGACCTAAAAAGTCCATTTGGGCTCTATTAGGATCAAACAAGTCCATTTGGGCTCCAATAGGACCAAAGAAGTACAAATTGGCCCAGTTAGGTCCTTTATGACCTAAAAAGTCCATTTGGGCTCTATTAGGATCAAACAAGTCCATTTGGGCTATATTAGAACTTGTTTGATCCAATGACCAAACAAGTCCATTTGGGCTCTATTAGGACCAAAGAAGTACAAATTGGCCCATTAGGGTCCTATATGACCTAAAAAGTCCATTTGGGCTCTATTAGGATCAAACAAGTCCATTTGGGCTCCAATAGGTTCAAAGAAGTACAAATTGCCCCAGTTAGGTACTATTTGACCTAAAAAGTCCATTTGTGCTCTATTAGGATCAAACAAGTCCATTTGGGCTCCAATAGGACCAAAGAAGTACAAATTGGCCCAGTTAGGTCCTATATGACCTAAAAAGTCCATTTGGGCTCTCTTAGGATCAAACAAGTCCATTTTGGACTCCATTTGGACAAAAGAAGTACAAACTGGCCCAGTTAGGTCCTATATGACCTAAAATGTCCATTTGGGCTCTATTAGGATCAAACAAGTCCATTTGGGCTCCAATAGGACCAAAGAAGTATAAATTGGCCCAGTTAGGTCCTTTATGACCTAATAAGTCCATTTGGGCTCTATTAGGATCAAACAAGTCCATTTGGGCTCTATTAGGGTCAAACAAGTCCATTTGGGCTCCATTAGGACCAAAGAAGTACAAATTGGCCCAGTTAGGTCCTATATGACCTAAAAAGTCCATTTGGGCTCTATTAGGATCAAACAAGTCCATTTGGGCTCCAATAGGATCAAAGAAGTACAAATTGGCCCAGTTAGGTCCTATATGACCTAAAAAGTCCATTTTGGCTCTATTAGGGTCAAACAAGTCCATTTGGGCTCCAATAGGACCAAAGAAGTACACATTGGCCCAGTTAGGTCCTATATGATCTAAAATGTCCTGTTAGGTCCTATATGACCATAAAAGTCCATTACGGTTCTATTAGGGTCAAACAAGTCCATTTGGGCTCCATTATGACCAAAGAAGTACAAATTGGCCCGATTATGTCCAATATGACCTTAAAAGTCCATTTGGGCTCTATTAGGATCAAACAAGTTCATTTGGGCTCCAATAGGTTCAAAGAAGTACAAATTGGCCCAGTTTGGTCCTATTTTACCTAAAAAGTCCATTTGTGCTCTATTAGGATCAAACAAGTCCATTTGGGCTCCAATAGGACCAAAGAAGTACAAATGGGCCCAGTTAGGTCCTATATGACCTAAAAAGTGCATTTTGGCTCTATTAGGATCAAACAAGTCCATTTGGGCTCCAATAGGACCAAAGAAGTACAAATTGGCCCAGTTAGGTCCTTTATGACCTAACAAGTCCATTTGGGCTCTACTAGGATCAAACAAGTCCATTTGGGTCCCATTAGGACCAAAGAAGTACAAATTGGCCCAGTTAGGTCCTATATGACCTAAAAAGTCCATTTGGGCTCTATTAGGATCAAACCAGTCCTTTTCGGCTCCAATAGGACCAAAGAAGCACAAATTGGCCCAGTTAGGTCATTTATGACTTAACAAGTCCATTTGGGCGCTATTAGGATCAAACAAGTCCATTTGGGCTCTATTAGGGTCAAACAAGTCCATTCGGGCTCCATTAGGACCAAAGAAGTACAAATTGTCCCAGTTAGGTCCTATAGGACCTAAAAAGTCCATTTGGGCTCTATTAGGATCAAACAAGTCCATTTGGGCTCCAATAAGACCAAAGAAGTACAAATTGGCCCAGTTAGGTCCTATATGACCTAAAAAGTCCATTTGGGCTCTATTAGGATCAAACAAGTCCATTTGGGCTCCAATAGGACCAAAGAAGTACAAATTAGCCCTGTTAGGTCCTATATGACCTAAAAAGTCCATTTGGGCTCTATTAGGATCAAACAGGTCCATTTGGGCTCCATTAGGACCAAAGAAGTACAAATTGGCCCAGTTAGGTCCTTTATGACCTAACAAGTCCATTTGGGCTCTACTAGGATCAAACAAGTCCATTTGGGCCCCAT
>JAUPTC010002047.1:0-17170 GCA_030762895.1 Sophora flavescens | reverse complement strand
GGAAGACCTGGAAGCAAGCTCATGTTCTCATAAAGAGCCACTTCTTCAAAGGGACGAGTTGAGCTTATCTTTATTGCATTGGTTTTTTTGTTTCGTTTCTCCCATCACCAAAAAAATAGTAAGGGATTGCAAGTTAGTTATAAGTGTTTTCTTTCCTCTTTTTTTCTCTCCATTTCGTAAGAAGTCGGTGTTATACTAGCTCATGGATTCCACTTTCACACTATTTGGGTGTTTAAAAAAGCTTATATAGACTTGAGACTTATCAAAATAACTTATGAAAATAATTTATTCAAATAGTTTATGAATATAATTTATGATTTTTACTCAAGTTATTTTTATTTATTAAATAAGTTTGTCCAGATAGAACATTAAAATAAGTTATTTTTAACTTATTTATAAAAACTTATAAACACTTAATTTAATTGTTTATTCAAACACACTTAAAAAAGAAAGAAGAAAGAAGCATATTGACTTTGGAGCGGTCTAGAATTTAATGGTGGCATATTAAATGGTGGATCGATCAAAATCCTTAGTTCAATGAATAGTTTCAACGATTATCGAACCCCTTTGAACACTTTAATTTAAATTTCAAATCAGGTTCAAGCATATTTTGAATCATTGCCCCAGTTTTAAGCGAATCATGATCATGAAAAGGAAATAAATAAATTAATAGATCAGATATACATTGTGCATTTGTCAAAAAAAAAAAAAAAGATATACATTGTGCAAGTCACGAAGTGTTTGACCCAGACATATTGATACAGCCTGTAGTCGTTGTGTTCAGACCAACCTACTCAGTAGAAGTCCATGAGAATTCTTGATATCCAGGTTCTGTTTATGATCATACATTTCAAATTCAACCATGTTGTGCTTGGCTCATACTTGGCGTGGTGGTCTACGAGATTTTGGACCCTTGCTTCGACGGACACTATTACATCTATTTTACAGTATATTTATTTTCTTTATAGTTGTATACAATTGAGAAAGTTAAATCAGTAACATTAATTAAAATAAAACATGTTATATTTGGTTTGAATTATTCTCCATTAAAATACATAAAACATCAATTCTATCTATCATTTTATTAATAAATTAAAAAATAATTAATGTTTTTCAAAATAACAGATAAAATGAAACAAAATGTGATATGAAACAAAGGAAATATTTCTTTAATTTTTTAAGGTTAAATTACTATTTTAGATATAGGTTTATTGGATTAAATAGATTTTGTTGATAGTCTTATTTGTCTGCCATTTATTTTAAATCTTCAGAATTTCAATTTTTTTCTTTTAATTTGTATTGTTTTTGCTTTGCACAAAAGTTTGAGAAGAAGTTAAACAGAAGAGAGAAGAGAAAGAAAGGACAAAAAAATAAAAAAAATAGAAAAGAGAGGAAAATGTGTGGTTTATCTCCTTAATAAAATTAGTCTAAGAAGAGTATCTATTCTACGACACTTGAAGTCCCGCATAGGAGAAAACAATCTTCTTTACTCACCTCACCTTATATATAAAGTGGATCCTCAAGTGTTTTTACACCATGAGACCTTCACAATTGGGCTTAATAATATGTATAAGGCATTGACTTTTGAATAAAAATTTTGGTTTCTAATACTTGGGATTAAAAATTCTAAATATAAAAACCTAAACATTTTAGTAAGGGTTTGTATTATTAATGTTAGTGTTGTTATTATTACTTTTTTTTTCCTTCTATATTTTAAGTACGTGTAATGTTTTTCATTTCTTTCCTTTTTACTTTGTCTTTTGGAGCTTAATAAGTTAAATTTTTTAAAAATTATTAAGTTTTCCTTTCTTTCTTTTTTTAGTATCTTTGTTTTATTTTTGGATTAAGGTTAACGAAGGAATACTGTAATTAGTGGGATACCTTGAAATTAGGACTTTCATGAGTAATGACCTCCCTTGGGTTTTACCATAGTGCTGACTGGGCTTAAGAAGTACCAATATGGTCTTAATCCAAATGCTTTGGTGTGTATTATTTTATGCCATAATGTCGATCTACCATAGTAATTAATATTTATGAAAATTCTCTTTTTAATTAATCAATGTTGTGGGTTAAGATCCGGTGATGAATACTCGCAACTAGTGGATGCAGAAGCAGATATACGACTTTCTTGGTGAGGACCATCTTTAAGGTTTCGGTAAAGTCTTGTGGGCCTTAAAGATCCCATTAATATAATCTTAATCCACACATCTTAAAGAAACAATAGCAATAAAAATAATTTAATTTGGTTGTATATATACCAATAAAATAATAAAAAAACAAAAAACTTTAACAAGATGGAATAATTGAGGGATACCAATTAAATGCTATCTCTAGGAGATTATTCAAAGTGTAGTTGAAGAAATACAGAGTGAAGAAGAAGGTCACTATAAATAGAAGACCTCAAGTTTTGAAGAACAACTTTTTGCCAATCGATAATCACTCATTTTAATATTATTTCAAAAGCAGAGTCTGTATTCTTTAGTTTGAATATTGTTGTAATATTCAACTAATCTTAAACGTCATATCCTCACACATAGTGAGTTAAGAACATCGAATATTAAATCTCTTTGTTAGAGTTAGAGCACGAAGATACTTGGTAAAAAGGAATACTTGTAAGTACGGAGAGTGTTGAATACTTGGTTGCAATCTATTTGGAGAAATAGTGGATAAATCCTTAGTCGAAGGGAGTGACGTAGCTCTTGGTTGGAAGATAATGAATCGGGATAAAATCTTTTGCGTGGATCTTCTATCCCTAAACTCTTGATTTATTTGCTTATACTAACTTTGTGGGGTTTTTGATATTGCTTTTGTTAAAGTCTTTTAAAAGTATCTTTATCTTTATGCTTGCTTCCTTCTAATTTCCTTAAGGTGCGAAATTGTTTTAAAGGTTGTCTTGGAAATTATTAACAACAAATTCAACCCTACCCTTTTGTGTTTTCCTGTATCAACTTCAAATCCTTCAATTTTCTTGAGGCTATTTGATTGAATTTCACTAGAGTCTGGTGGGGTCTAAGATTCACAAATCAAAATAAATGAAACATTCTTGATAAAAATAATAAAAATAAAAAACTTTGCCAACGACAATATAATTAGGATATGATCGAAGTGATGGTTGCGTAAATTATTTTGAATTTTTTTGAGGTTATTTTATTGGATTTCACCAATAGTGTTGACATGGCCTAATTTCTACACTCTAAAATAAAACATTATTTTAAAATAATAAATAATAATAACAACAATAATAATAAACAAATATGATCAAATTTTCTTATTCCCAACTTCATGATTGTGGTGTATTATTTTCTTCAAAATCTTATTCTGAAAAATGAGCCATTTTTTAAAAATAATCTCTAAAAATATATTCTTGAAATCAACTTCCTCTTGTCTTTACGAATTATTTTCTAAAGTTCAAATCTTATTCTGAAAAAGAGATATTTTTTTAAAATATTCTCTAAAAATATATTCTTGGAATCAACTTCCTCCTGTCTTTACAAATTATTTTCTAAATTTAAGAGCTTGATATACCACAATCTTATTTAATATTGTTCCGTAGAATAAATGACTACTTAGCCACTCATTTTTTGTCATAGTCATTTATCATATATGATAATATGTTGACAAATGAGACATTTTAAAAAAAAATAATAAATTTTTTTCTTTTAAAATAATAAAGGACCAACATAATTTAATAAGCAAACACTTCATATTAAATAGGTAAATATTCTTAGAGCGGGTAATATAGGGTATTAATACATTCACTAATCGTAATTAATCCATGAACCCAAACTCTGAAATGTAAATCATATTTTAGGTGTCCAATTACACCATTTCATTTTTATGGATAAAGCGATCGGTGATTACTCCATATTTCTCTCTATCATCTAGTTAACAAATAATAACTTTTTTGGGGTGCCTCCAGGATGGTTGTGACAGATTTCTATAATTTAAAATGTTTTTATAAAACCCTTATACTTTAAAAAAAATAGATTACAACATATTTAAAATAAATTAATTAGATCCTTATTAATCATAAAATTCTGTGATTAAGTTACTGAAACATGCATCAGCAACACACGGCGAACTACAATTTGTTAACAATGTCTAACAATCGTGTGGGCAAGTAGGAAACCAA
This sequence comes from Sophora flavescens, assembly GCA_030762895.1. Classification (NCBI taxonomy): domain Eukaryota; kingdom Viridiplantae; phylum Streptophyta; class Magnoliopsida; order Fabales; family Fabaceae; genus Sophora; species Sophora flavescens. Next base: position 13,038 of record JAUPTC010002047.1, on the reverse strand, counting down.
TTTAAAGTTTTCGATGTTGCTAACCTATTTAAGATCCTGATTAAAGAACTCAAAAAATAATAAGATTTTATTGAAAAATTAAGTGTTTATTTTTAAAACATTAAATATACACTTCAATTGGGAATAGACTTTTAATAACAGCACCTTTAATAGCATTTCCGTCTGGAAATGCTATTAAAAGTGATGGGGGACTTTTAATAGCGTTTCCCTCGGAAACGCTATCTTAGGTATCACCTAAGATAGCGTTTCGTGTTGAACCGCTATTAAAAAATGCCACTTAGAAAAAGATAGCGGTTCCACACGAAACGCTATCTTAGGTCTTGGAGCAAAATTAAACGCGGGACTGGCCTTCCCTCTGTTTCTTCCTCATTTTCATTCTCTCTGTTTCCTTCCCTCTTGCATGCCATCTCTTTTTCTTCCCTCACCTTCGCCATTGCTCGCCATGTTGCTACTCAGAGGAAAGAACCCACTCGAACCCAAACCCCTGTGCACGCTGCTCCTCTCTGCCACCGCGGCAGGCGCATTCGGTTGAACCCACTTCCAAGTTTGCAGCTTTATTGGAACCCACTCTCCACACTCTCTTAGGCTCCACTCACGCTCACGGTGACCACAGCTGAAGGTAAGCATCTTTGCCTCAGTCATTAGAAAGTTAGGATTTTTTTGTTTCAATTGCTCTCTATTTTCACGCTCGCGGTGGTGGTTCAGCTTTCCATCACAACCCCAAGTTTACGCTTCACCACCTTCCTCGTGATGTAAAGGTTCGGTTTTTTTTTGTTACAATGATACTGCATTTTAAAAAAAAATACTCTGGAGTTTTTGAGTTTATGCCTATTGAATGGTGAGAATATGTTACTTATTCTAGTGACTGGATTGTAGTGTAGTGTATAGAAATAGAAGAAATTGATAGTTTGGACTTTAGCTATTTAGGCAAACATAAAATTGTATGAAGTTTTTAAAAAAATTTCAATGGATGTTCACAAAATATTTCGAAGGGACCATGGTCCCCTTGCTCCTTCCTTGCTTAAAAAGGAACAATTTAAGGATTGAATGGTTTAGAGATAAATTCCAAGTGAAGTACATTGTCAAAGACCAAAATGTTGGTGTTTGGTTAAGATGTTTTTTTTTATAAGCGTTTGGTTAAGATTTTTTTTTTATAAGCGTTTGGTTTGTTCATATTTGTAAGTCACCATAGACGAAGATGCTCGCTAAGTTTGTAACTATTTTTATGGATGCGTTTTTGATGGCTGCTTGTGTTTGGTAAGTTTGTGATTTTCTTTCTTTTTATTTCGCTCTTTGTATCGTAAAATAAATTTTTGAGTTTGTATGTATTCATTCTTTTTAAAGTATTTAAGGTATAAAAAGTATTTAAGGTATCCATCAAGTTTGCCCACTGACATTCATTCCCATTGTGTGTCAATTAAATGACGGATAGTGCTCAAAACACCCGTATACTTTAGGAGATATTAAGGTATAAGAAAAATTCAATTCTTGTATAAAGCGACCGAATTTCCATATTTAGCGACCAAATTTGATGGTCGCTAAATACCTCTTTTTTTGTAATGTGTTTTAGGGACCAAATTGCAATCCCCCTTCATTGTTTGGATCAATGGCGGAGAGGGACGGTGAAGGGTGGTGAGAGGAGGAAGAACAAAATTGTAATTTGGTCCATGTAACATAGGGACAAAATGGTCCCACTGAACATGGTTGCAATTTGGTCCGATGACATTGAGAGTGATTGTCCTTTGACATGGGTGCCACCGATAGCGTATCCACATAAATGTGTTTTGTTTGCAGCCTTTCATTCCTTTAATCTGTATACATTGCATGTAGACCTCAACCACTCTAAACTCAAAGTAAATATGTTTAATAAATATTTTTGTAGATCGGAAAAGCATGGATCGGAAATGGATGTCCGCCAATCGTTTAACGAAGGAGTATGAGGATGGGGTGAAAGAGTTCATTAGTTTTGCAGTTAGGCATGCGGAAAACCCTAATACAATCATATGTCCTTGTTTAGATTGTTGTTATGCAAGAGCGAGTTAGTGCACCCGATTTGGAAGAACATTTAGTGTGTAATGGAATCGATCAAAGTTATACATGTTGGACAAAACATGGTGAGACAAGAGGTGAGTCTAGTGAAATGAGGAATCGTGTGAGATATTCATCATACGATACCGAGCACAAATACTTATGAGGGCGATCGTTTTGAAGACATTGCAAATGCTGTTGAAGAGGATCTTCGGGATTGTCCTCGGAAATGTTTGGGAGGTTGGTAAGTGATGCGGAAGCAACCATTGTATGAGGGATGTCCTAAATTCACAAGATGGTCGGCGATGTTACAGTTGTATAACTTGAAATCGGGCCGGATGGACTGATAAGAGCTTTACGGACTTACTCACACTATTGAAAGACATGTTGCAGAGATGATAATGTGCTTCCTAGTCGGACATACGAGGCTAAACAAATGTTGCGCTCTATTGGCATGAGCTACGAGAGGATACATGCTTGTCCTAACGATTGCATTTTATTTGGAATGAATATGCATCGTTACTGATGTGTCCTAAATGTAATGCCTCACGATATAAGAAGAAAGAATCAGATCCGAGAGAAGGTTGTGTGGTATTTTCCCATAATACCCAGATTTAGGCGCATGTACCATAGTTACGAAGATTCAAAGCACTTGACATGCATGAGGATGAAAGGATCAAAGATGGCAAGTCTGCGGCCCGGCAGATTCTCCGCAATGGAAGAAATTTGATCATGATTATCCTAATTTTGGGCAAGATTCAAGAAACCTACGACTTGCATTGGCTCTTGTCGGTTTAACCGCATGGTGTTCAAAGTAGCTCTCACGATGACATGGCCTGTGATTTTGGTGATTTATAACCTATCCCCTGGCTATGCATGAAGCGCAAATTTATGATGTTATCTATGTTAATTTCTGGGTCCAAACAACCAGGAAATGATATAGAGCGTCTATTTGACTCCTTTGATTGAAGACTTGAAACAAGCGTGGGAGACAGGTGTGGAGGTGTATGATGGGTATAAGGAAGAAAGTTTCAATTTGAGAGCTATGTTGTTTGGGACAATTAATGATTTTCGACCCTACGATGTCTGTCAGGATATAGCATCAAGGGTCGGTGTGCATGCCCTATATGTGAAGAGGGTACGGATTGGATGCGGTTAGAACATTGTAAGAAGAATGTCTTTCTTGGGCATCGTAGATTTTGCATCCAAGTCATCATTACCGGTGGTGGAGAAAGGCGTTCAATGGGAACTCGGAAGAAGGTAGAGCTCATTCACCTTTGACTGGGTGATCAACTTTTTGAAAAGGTAAAGGATTTGAATATCCAATTCGGTAAACCTTTTTGCGAGAGATATTGTCACAAGAGGGTGGAAGAAAAGGTTGATTTTCTTTGAGTTGCCATATTGGAAATCATTATATGTAAGACATTTCCTCTATGTGATGCACGTTGAAAAAAATATCTGTGATAGTGTCATTGGTACGTTACTCAATGTGCCGGGGAAGACTAAAGATGGCATCAATGCAAGGTTGGACTTGGTTAGTATGGGAATAAGAAGAGAATTGGGACCGACGGAAGAAGGGTAAAAGTACATATCTTCCTCCAGCTGCATACTCTATCTAGAAAAGAAAAATTGTTTTTGTAAGTTTCTTGAAGGAGTTAAGGTTCGGAAGGGTACTCTTCAAACATTAGGAACCTCGTATCGATGAAAGATCTCAAGGTTAAAAGGTCTAAAGTCCCACGATTGTCATGTTCTCATGGAGCAGTTGATACCCATTGGTATACGGTCTATTTTACCTAACAAAGTGCGGGGGCCTTAACTAAACTCTGTTTCTTCTTCAAGGCAATTTGCAGCAAAGTGATTGACCACTAGGAAGTTGCCATCATTGCAAAGAGAAATTGTTGTGACTTTATGCGAGCTTGAGATGTACTTTCCACCTTCATTCTTTGACATAATGGTTCATCTAACCATTCACCTTGTTAGAGAGACACAACGTGTGGGCCAGCTTATATGAGATGGATGTACCCGATTGAGCGTTATATAGAAGATATTAAAAGGGTATGTGAAAAACCGATCACGACCAGGAAGGTTGTATTGTTGAACGGTATATTGTCGAAGAAGCTGTTGAATTCTGTACCGAATACCTATCCAATGCTGATTCTATAGGGGGCGCCAAAGTCTCGTCACACATGGAGAATGATGGGGCAAGGAATTCTGGAAATGAAATAGTGAGTATAACAAGGACAGCATGGGAGCAAGCACACTTATATGTTCTGCACAATGCCGATGAGGTTGAGCCATATGTTGAAAAACACAAGGACATGCTTAAGAGTTTGTATCCAAATAAGAATCAAAATTGGCTAACTAGAGAACACAATCGTTGTTTTATAACATGGCTAAGAGATCACATTTATGCAGAGTTGATTTGAAAATGCTACTTGGTTTCAAATAGATTAAGATGGTTAGCCAAAGGTCCAAGTTTGCATGTATTCTCTTACCACGGTTATCAAATTAATGGGTACACATTCTATACAAAAGAACAAGATGGTGTGAGTACTATGCAAAACAGTGGTGTGACTCTAGTAGCTCGGTCGATGCATATCTCAAGTGCCAAAGACAGAAACCGATATATGCAAATATGTCATACTTAGGCGTCATTGAACGCATATGGGAGTTGGATTACACAAAGTTTAAGGTTGGTGTGTTTGGTTGCAAGTGGGTTGACAATAATAACGGTGTTGATTGATGAGTCGGGGTTCATGCGGTGGATCTTAATAGGGCAGGGTATAAAGATGAGCCTTTTATATTAGCATCTCAAGCTCAACAAGTGTTCTATGTCACTGATCCAGCTGACATGAAAAGGTCCATTGTTCTTTTGACTAACAAAATAATTACTAATGTTGATGATCAAGACCATCGAGATGTTGATATTGAAGATGATCCTTTCGTCGGGACATTACAATCACTTGAGATTGATCCAACTAGAGATGATGGTATGTATATGAGAGATGATCATGATGAGGGGCTTTTGGTCAATCCACCATTTCGTACTAATAAAGGACAAACAAATCTCAATCCAATGAAGAAAAGAAAAGGTTGACTTAAACATGTATGTAGTGTTTGTGTTTAAATGAACTTTCTGATCCTTTTATATTATAGTTAGCATCTTCAGGGTAATGCTAGTGTTGATTTTGTTATTCATAGTTGTTTTATATTTTGCATCAATTAATGTTATATTAATGTCCATTGATGTTTTACTTGTATCTAATATTTTTGTAGGTAAATGGCATCTTCAAGTAATTCTAGTGATGCCAAAGCGGCGAGACGTGGGCCAACGATTATGAAGCGGTCATCCGCTAGGAGTAAAGGACAAAAATTTGATGTAATTTACTTACTAATCTAAGGATTTCATAATGTTGTTTGATATCTAGATTTAATTACTTTATTATTTTTATTAGGTTGAATGGAATTCTTTGGACCAACCTATTCGTGCTAATGGTAAAATATTGAAGAAGAGTTACATTGGGGCAGTTGTTCGCAAACGGTCCCAATTATTTGTTCTAATTGGAAGGATGAAGCTTTGGATGGTTTCAAAGAGAGCATATGGGCTGATGTACAGGTAATTATTAAAATTTATAAATTATATTGTAAACTATGTAAACATACTTACTTTGACACGTTGTTTATATTGTTTTTCGGATGTCTTTTAATGTTGATGAATCTCGGAAAAATTTGTACTTCAGGAAGGTGAACCTACATAGGGCATTCAGAACTAGATTGACCAAAAAATTTCTAAGAGATGCCAACGGGAATATCAATGAGGAGCCTCCATCAAAATATCCACACATATCGAGGGATGAGTGGACGATTTTATAGCAATACGCATACGGAGATGCTCAATTCCTGGTATGTTTAATATCACGTTAGTCCTTATAATTTTATAGCAATACGTACATATGACATTAACCATGTATTAATATTACTTATATGTGTCTGAATAGAAATTAAGAAATGAAAATCGCAACAGGGCGTTAGATCCTGCATGCCCTTACAAAGCATCACGTAGGGGGTATGCGACATTGAGGATGAATTGGTATGTATATATATATATTTAACTGCATGTGTGGTAAATATGACTTTTAAACTGTTTGGTTAATTTATATTATCTCAATATACAGATGCAGGAGGCGGGGCCAGAAGTTAAGAAAATTAAACGCCATATTGTGTGGAGGAAAGCCCGCGAGAACAAGGCGGGTGTAATTGACAACAAAAATACGCAGACCGTGTGGAATAAATGTGTTAGTAGACTAACGTTTACATTATCATTTGTTATTTTCATATGATAATATATAATAATTTTAACATTTGCATTTCACCAATAACTATGTGTCAGGAGGAACTGTCACAGTCTGCGGTAGAGGGAGAGATAGAAGACTTTGGTCACCAGGATATTCTTGCCAAAGCCCTAGGTGTGCCAGAGAACCCTGGTCTTGTTAGGGGTGTGGGTTTCGGCGTCTCACAAAAAGACTACTTCCCACCCGAAGGTCGTGCAAGAAATAACTCGGAAACGAAAAAGTAGACATTGGTGTCTAAACTCTCTGATAGATTGATCATTTTGGAAGAAAAGCTGAAACAAAAGGATGATGAGGAGAGGCAGGCTAATTTCACGCCTGAAGCAAGCGTCAAAGATAGTTGCACTCTACCATCGCGCGGAAGGCTTCCAGAGGTAATGCATGCCTTTTTTTTTTACTAGTATTGCATTCGCAGTTAAATACATTCAATTGGATGCCTTAATTCACAGCTTATTCATCTATCATTGGATTAGGGCGTCAACTCATGTCAGCTATATTTATCGACCCCAAACTATCGTATGGTTGCTATGGGTAAAGTATACAATGAGCCGGGTGTTACACTGCACACTTTGGACCAGTACCCCTTAACCATGTGAAAGTTGGAGTTGATGTTGCAAGCTGAGGGGATGCGCCATTGCCGGGTACCTATTGATCGTGCGGATGTGATGACAATAGGAGATGCAATAGGTACTTATGTGGCATGGCCAATTGATCTCGTGGTTGTAATTAATATGGTATGTAATTGCATTTTTCCACCTTTTCATATACGGCATATATGCATTACATTAGTTGATCACTAACGGCATATTGAAATGCAAAATTTCCAGGCACTGCAAAAGCTAAAGGCAAGGGCGAGTGTCTGGATATACAAAGGAGTCAATTACAACCCCGGGAAAATAAAGGAGGCAACTCGAGGCCAACCCTCCTCACAGCTGGTTCAACTACAACTTCTCTAGAATATTTGAATTTCCTTAAAATACATGAACGAAAGAATATGAAAAATGCTTGACCAATTGTACGTAGAGATGGAACAAAATATTTTTGGTCACCCTTTCATTGAGATGCTCAATCTGAAAATATCGGAGAAGTTGTAAATCATGAATGGGTATCTGCCTCCATTATTTCGCATATATCGGTAATAAATCGGGCTTAAAGTGTACAATATTTTTTAGTCTTTCCATTTAATATTGATGTCATTGGTGTAATCCATTTTTATATTTTAATTGAAGGTATTTGTATGAAGAATTGTTGCTTCCAAAGGAAATAACGAGGAGGTTTCTGTTCTTGTCCCCACACCAAACAAATACATACGGCTTGAGAGGGATTCACGGACAACGTATCTAGGTGACCGGTTTGCAACTAAAGAAAGAGAATATCAGCCCTTGTTTTTAGCGTCGTGCAATGTTGGGTGAGTCGACTTATCCTATAGGACTTAATTCACAATAATGAATTACATAAAAGTTGAGGTGCTTAGGATTTGTTATCTCAACATTTTTGTAGGAATCATTGGGTCTTTGTCTGTGCGATAAATATTGTTGAAGAGATTATTTACTATCTGGATCCCTTGTATGTTGATCCTAGGGATCACCCAGAATTAAAGAATCTGTTCGATACGTAAGCATGTTTTTATATTTCTGATTTTCTATGATTCTGTTCGATAAGTAAGCATGCGTGTGTTTGTGATGATTGAAAATATGTTTCTTAATGAAGTCTGTTTGATTTTGTGATTAGTGCTTTGCAAGTTTATCGCGCAAATATCGGAGCTAAGGTGTCGCGTTTAAAGGCAACCAACATTAAATGGATTCAGATACAGGTATATTTGCAAAAACTTAATGCGCAATTAGATAAAAAAAAACTATATTGATTTACTATTTTATTTTTTATAGTGCCCAAGACAACCCAACAGTACAGATTGTGGGTACTATGTCATGCGTTTCATGAAGAAGACTATCTTGCAGAACCAAGTTAAAATATCAATGGCGGTATGTTGTTTACTTAGCTTTTAACTGTGACTGTTCAAATGTTTTAGTAATTGTAACTTCATTTATTTAATTTTTATGTCGCAGTACTTCCCTGACTTCAAATGCTCCACATACTCCACTGCTCAACTATCTGAAGTCAAGGAAGAGTGGTGTCGCTATATTGTTGAAAAGTTCGTTTGATTATGTCAAATTGATCACGATGAGTTGCACAATACTCATTGGTATGTGAATAATGCTTTATATTTATCAACCCCAAACTATCTATGTATTTGTTTTTCATTGGTACATGCCTTCGAGTTGATGTGCATGGAAAGGAGAAAATAAGTTCAAACTTATTATTTTTGTTAGACTTTGTTAATGCTTGATTTGAATTCTGTTTCTTGCTACAGTAGTATTTACCTAATTAGTCTGTTGTATCCTAATGTAACAGGTTAGTCTTTGTGGTGGAAATGCAGTATGTATGCTACAGAGGCTTTGGATCACATTTCGACACATTACTTTGGTGTTGTCTTGGTCTCATGAAAAACAAACAGAAGCTGTAAATGTAGATTAATTGTAGATGTATGTTGGTTTTCTGATTTTGGTTTCTTAAGGATTGAGATCTTGCTGCACTTTGATTTTGTCTTACTCGTGTGAATTTGAATACTTTAGAAACAGAGTGGTGTACTTATATCTGGTTATATATATAGTTGCTGTATAGAGTGTTGCACTTTGATTGTATAGTTCTTGGTTTCTTTGCACAAACACATGCGATCTTTGCATTGAACACTTATATTTGAACACTTATATTTTGAACACATTTTGAACAATTGTGTTGACCGCAATAATTGTGGTTTTTTGTGTAGTTCAATATGTAGGAATAATGGATGTAAAAGTTAAGAAATAAAATTAAAAAAAAAAAGGGCTTTAGATAGCGTTTCCTTGTACAAACGCTATCTAAGTCAGACTTTAGATAGCGTTTCCGTGTACAAACGCTATCTAAAGTCACCTATTAATAGCAGTTCCTAAATGCTATCTTTGCTAACGAGTTTTAATAGCGGTAGCATAGATAGCGGTTACAAACGCTATTAAAAGGCATACGGAAACGATATCTAAAGTCTAATCTGTTGTAGTGATATCTCTTTTCAATAAGATCTTTCTTTTCTTGATTTCTTAACCAGTATTTTAAAGACACTCATTAACATTCTTCATCTAAACATGTAAACAACTGACAGTGACAGGGAAAGTAAAAAAAATAAATGCCAACCATTTTTTAGGTCCCTGGTACATATGACACACAAAGCAGGACAATTAACCCCTTATGTTTGAAGGTTTGTCTTAGTTGCTACTTGCTAGACATTCCTGCATGCTGTCCGAACAGAAACCTTGACTTTGGGAGGCACATTTAAGTCCATATTATAGACCAATTTCCTTGCACCTTCCACTGATCCATCCTAGCAACCCTTTCACAGAACACACGACAGTCTGATTTTACAGAGTAGAGACCTTTTTTTATTTTATTGAAAGCCCAAATAATTTTATCATGCTGGAAATCCAGTAAAGGCACCCGCAACCTTTGCAGCATCTAAGAGGAGGAAAAATATACTCTCTCGTTACTTAATTATAAGTAAAAAAAATACATATATTTTTTAATGAAGAAAAAATACCTATATTTTATGGGTTCAAATATAAACAAAATCAAATCAATTCAATCCTATTTAATGTCAAGTGTTTCAAAAATCAAGAAAATTAATCAATCCAACCAGTTCTCCTTTTAATTTTTTCAAGAACATTGCACACTCCGATGTGATTAAAGGGTAGATTAGTAATCATAACTCATTTTTTTAAATAGCTCAAGACAATTAAACTAAATTAATTAACTTTCTTAATAAGTATGAAATTAGTTAATTTTATTCATAATTGAGTCCGATGGGAGCATTAAACCAGCTGAACTGCTGAACATTCCAATTACGAGTTAATTTGGGTGCATAAGATCCTTGACCCTGAGGTGCATCATATCAGAGATGAGAGACCCATATATACACACATATGCACATTGTACTTGCAATTTTTTTTTTTTTTTTGATAGGCAGTACTTGCATTTATGTTAGTGAAATGCAATATGCAATAAGAATTTTTTCCTAAAAAAAATAAAATAAATAAACCCACAAAAAATGTTTATCAGCATGCTTTGCGTTTTTTTTTTTCAGTAAAGGTTATATATTTAAAAAATCAAAATCATTTTAACCCGTATCCTAATTTCGCTTTAGGAAAATGATAACCAATGCACTTACCCTTCTCTTTATCATGGTTACCTCTTTAAGGAAGATTAAAATTATCGAAGAAAACCAAAACGATTGTGCATTCCTAAGCAGTGGGGAAAGAGACCAAAAATGGGCGGTGAATCTGAATTTGATGGCCGCTTTTGCTGGGTTTGGTTTGGACATGAGGGTGCAGATATTTACTTCCACGCAAAGCAATGATATTCTTCGATCTTTTACAACGAAAGATGTCTAGCTGATAACCTAACCCCTTTTGTTTTTTTAAAGATACACGAGTAAATCTGTGGCGATACTTTTTCTTCTTCTTTTTATTTGCTGCGGCAAGACTATACATGGTGAAATAAAATATTGATATGGGTCACTATTTTTTTTTAAGGGATCACTCGTTAAGAAATAAAGAAAAGAAAATTTATATAGAGAATTAATGTATTTAACATTTGAAATAATAAAATATTTGGTTTTTCAATAAAAACTTGTTTTTATTGATTCCTTAAAGAATCTAAGACACTCGTTAGCATAACTTTTTTTTTAATTTAAAATTACGGGTCACTATTGAGTTATACACTTATATGGTTAAATATTTAATTAATTTTGTAACAAAAAATTATACTTAGCTAGCTATTGGTAATTTTTTAGTTAATGAGAGCATGACTTGCATAATAAAAAATAACAACTCTTTTCTCAAGTCTTTCCCATTTCTAATAAAATTTTGATTAAACCCTGAATTATTTATCTTGCTTAGTCAATTCTGTTTACTCAAACTCATATACAAAAACTCACACCTTGTAATACAAAATTGAGTTTTGAATCTATTTGCAGTGCTGTTTAAAATTACTGCACATGCCTCGGATTCTTGGACATGCAATAGTTTTTGGGTGGTCGTACCATCTGAACATGATATATAGCATAAGCTAGAGTGCATCATGTTCATGCAAAAACAAAGCTCCATCGTCCAATGACTTGATAAGGACGCCCAATTGCATATATTTACATCATAGTGACTTTAGTCACACATTAGACCGGGATCTTCGTCAACCAATCCAAATCGATTGAAACCGTAAAAATCGAATCGAAAAATTGAAAATCGAGCGAATCGAAAACCGAAAAAATCGAAAACCGAAAAAAACATTTTTTAAATTGGATTGGATCTGATTTTGGATCATCCGGTGAAATCCAATCCAATCCAATACAAACCGATCTATTATACAAATATACTATTATTTTTAAAATTATAGTATTACGCATACTTAAACATTGTTTTCATACTTTCATGACATTCATTCTCTTTAATATTTTTGTTGGGTTAACATATATGAGACTATTTAGAATAAATATTAATGTCTTGAAATTATATTTTGGTAAAAGTTTTGACGCATAACATATATATACTTGATTGAGTAAACATGAAAAAGGAAATCAATTAAGTAAATTTGAATAATAATTGGCTATAATTTATTTTTAGCGGATTCAAGGAAAAATAATAGGATAAGTAAGAGTATATATAGAGAATCAACATAAAAATACGTGTTAAAAAATATCAATAATTATTTTTTCTCAAACTCTCAAATTAAAATGAAGATTATCTTTTGTTTTCTATTAAATAAGAATAAAAGACACTTGACATAAGAAAAAAAAGTATGACAAAACAGAATTATCCAATCCAATCCAAACCGCATTTGATTGGATTGGATTGAATCGAGATCGATTTTTTAAGGAAGCAAACAAATCAAATCTAAACCGCACGTTGTTTTCATAATTGGATCGGATGACTTTTTAACTAAAAACCGATCATATCCAATCCGCGAACACCCCTACATACGACCATATAAAAAGCTCCATCGTCCCATAACTTGTTAGGTTAGTTATTTTTTTCTCCTTTATCAGGATTTTAATCCTGAACCTCCAAATAAAAGAAAATTCCCTACATGTTTTATGATAATTACGAGTTTGATTCTTTCATGTGAATCAACATGATCAAATAGCAAGAAACTTGTCGATGGTTTCATTTGTTTTCTTCCTTCTTCCTTCTTGTCGCGACCGTCCCGTCCGGGCGCAGCGAAAAAAGGGATAAAAAATAGAGGAGTCGTCACTAAAATTTTTATTGGAAAAATCTTAGAAAACCCAATTATTTAAAGGTAAACTGGTCTAAAAAAAAAGAGATGAGTCCGGGAGTCGGTTACGAGTAGGGAAGGTGTTAGCACCCCACATCGCCCGTTTAAAAAATGGTACCTCAAGTTAATTGTGCAAAAACATTTTAATAACCTTTTAAATATTTATTTTACCCCAAAAATTATTTACAAGAAAGAATTATTTTTAATTTTTAATATTTTAAATTTTTAAATTTATTGTTTATAAAAACTAAATGAGGTTGAACATGGCACATGAGTCCACAGGGTAACCTCAAATCTAAGGGACTGG
>JAUPTC010002046.1:0-12500 GCA_030762895.1 Sophora flavescens | reverse complement strand
ACCACACCGAGCCAAGTCAGGAATCTGGTGCACCACACCGAGCAAAGTCAGGAATCTGGGTATAGCCTTCGAATTTTGAGATGATATTTTTCAGGCACCATACTTATAATATTCCCAAGATTTCCACCAAGTTTCGTGGCATTTCATGAAGGTGGTGATTTTTCATGATTTTTCAACACAAGACATCATTTTTGCTGGGGAGACATACTCTTTTTTTTTCCAAGCTAGAGGTCGTATTTTGGCCCCATTTTTTGCAGGGATGCTTATAAAAATGGGATCTAGGGGACGAAAAATTTACAGAATTTTTCACCTTACCATTTTTTTAATCAATTTTCAAAGTGGAAAACCGAAACAATTCCCAAAAAATGGAAAATGGGTCTAGCAATCGAAATTTGAGATGATTTTTTGCAGGCACCGTACTTATAATATTCCGAAGGTTTCCCCCAGGTTTCGTGGCATTTCATGAAGGTGGTGATTTTTCATGATTTTCCAGCAGAAAACATCGTTTTTGCTTGGGAGACATACTCTTTTTTCCAAGCTAGAGGTTGAATTTTGGCCTGATTTTTTGCAGGGGTGCTTATAAAAATGGGAGCTAGGGGGCGAAAAAATTACAGAATTTTTCACCTTACCATTTTTTTAATCAATTTTCAAAGTGGAAAACCAAAACAATTCCCAAAAAATAGAAAATAGGTCTAACCATCGAATTTTGAGCTGATTTTTTGCAGGCACCATACTTATAATATTCCTAAGGTTTCCACTAAGTTTCGTGGCATTTCATGAAGGTGGTGGTTTTTCATGATTTTTCAACCGAAATCAGGGATATGCGATAATTTGGATACAAGGAAACTAAACTACAAATTGCATTTTGAGCTGTTTTTTTGCAGGCACGCTAAGAATGTTATCCCGAAGGTTCCTCCAATATCTCATGGCATTTCATGAAGGATGAGATTTTTCATGATTTTTCAACCACACCGGGGACATGTACCCTGTGCACCAGACCCATGCATCCTAGGTTCCCGACCGTACCCACCGAGCCTGATCAGGCATCACGTGCATCGGGGACCTGCGCCCGATGCACCAGAACTACGCACCGAATGAGCCATATCGAGCATCATGAACCGACCACTTGCACTAGGAGCCGGGATTTCCACACCAGGACTCGTAGACTCGACCCTTGCTCCCGGTGCTGAGCGACATGTCACCAGATCGGGTGTCTTGACCCATTCACGTGCACTCGGACAATCCTCCCCTGTTCCTCGGCTTCTCACGACACCTGTTGGCAACCCGACAACCGGTTGAGTCACGGTCCCAATAACACCCTCGGTGACTTGGGTCAAACCAAGGGTGGGGCGAGGGGAGGGACGAATTGAAGCGGCTGGGGCTGAATCTCAGTGGATCATGGCAGCAAGGCCACTCTGCCACTTACAATACCTCGTCGCGTATTTAAGTCGTCTGCAAAGGATTCTACCCGCCCAGTGGGGAATTGCGCTTCAAGTCATCCCATGAGGCTCATCGGCCCCGCGGGGTTCACCAGTTGCACGTGCCTGTGGGGGGCCTAGGCCCCCTACTACTGGTCGGCAAATGGGCGATGGGCGCACGCATCGCTTCTAGCCCGAATTCTGACTTAGAGGCGTTCAGTCATAATCCACCGCATGGTAGCTTCGCCCCACTGGCTTTTCAACCAAGCGCGATGACTAATTGTGTGAATCAACGGTTCCTCTCATACTAGTTTAAATTACTATTGCGACACTGTCATCAGTAGGGTAAAACTAACCTTTCCCCCTTAGCATCGACAAACCCATGTGCAAGTGCCGTTCACATGGAACGTTTCCCCTCTTCGACCTTCAAAGTTCTCATTTGAATATTTGCTACTACCACCAAGATCTGCACCAATGACCACTCCGCCCAAGCTCACACCCCGGGTTTTGCGGCGACCGTCGCGCCCTCCTACTCATCGGGGCCTGGACCTTGCCCCGACGGCCTGGTATAGGACCCGCGCTTCAATGCCATCCATTTTCGGGGCTAGTTGATTTGGCAGGTGAGTTGTTAGACACTCCTTAGCGGATTTCGACTTCTATGACCACCGTCCTGCTGTCTTAATCGACCAACACGCTGTGTGGGGTCTAGGTTAGAGCGCAGTTGGGCACCGTATCCCGGCTTCAGGTTCATCCCGTATCGCCAGTTCTGCTTACCAAAAATGGCCCACTTGGAGCTGTCGATTCTGTGACCCAGCTCAACGGAGCAGCCGCACCTACCAATTTAAAGTTTGAGAATAGGTCGAGGGCGTTGCGCCCCCGATGCCTCTAGTCATTGGCTTTACACGATAGAATTCGCCCGCGGGCTCCAGCTATCCTGAGGGAAACTTCAGAGGGAACCATCTAATAGATGATTCGATTAGTCTTTTGCCCCACTACCCAAGTCAAACGAACGATTTGCATGTTAGTGTCGCTGCGGGCCTCAACCAGAGTTTCCTCTGGCTTCATCCCGCTCAGGCATAGTTCACCATCTTTCGGGTCCCGACAGGTATGCTCTCACTCGAACCCTTCATAGAAGATCAGGGTCGGTCGGCGGTGCAACCCACAAGAGGATATCACCAATCAGCTTCCTTGTGCCTTACGGGTTTACTCGCCAGCTGGGGAGCCCACAGGCCGAATGGGGAGCCCACAGGTCGACGCCCGGAGCACGCAGGTGCCGAAGCACGCCGAGCAGGCGCGTGCTGCCATCCACAATCGCGATTCACGTCGGTCAATGCCCCGAGTCGATTGGCAGACCGACTCTCACCGTTCCATATCCGACCGAGGCACATCATCGGCCCCATCCGCTTTTCTCCCGACAATTTCAAGCACTCTTTGACAGAATTTATCGTCCGATTGGGGCTGCATTCCCAAACAACCCGACTCGTCGACAGCGCCTCATAGTGCTACAGGGTCCGGGCACGACGGGGCTTTCACCCTCTCCGGCGCCCCCTTCCAGGGGACTTGGGCCCGGTCCGCCACTGAGGACGCTTCTCCAGACTACAATTCAGACGCCGAGGGCGACCGATTCTCATGGTGGACTCTTCCCGGTTCGCTTGCCGTTACTAAAGGAATCCTTGTTAGTTTCTTTTCCTCCGCTGATTGATATGCTTAAAGTGTTGGTGTAAGCCCTAGAGGCCGGTGTATTTCTTAGACTTACATTTGTATCTTGCTATTATATATATATATATATATATATATATATATATATATATATATATATATATATATATATATATATATATATATATATATATATAGGCATTCCATTTTATTGTGTTACTTGTTTAAACATAATAAAGTCCTTAGAATAGAAATTTCAGTTTAATAGAATATCAAGTATATGACTTGATCGTGAGACACTATTGAACAATGAAATCCTATTCTTAAATATCCGTAGTCAAGTATTTTATTAATAAGGACAATAATAATACATTGAGACTATTATGTGTGCAGACTGATGACCATATCTCACGGGTCATGGATATGAGATATCGAGTCGCCACATAGGTACACATTAGAGTAATGATGTACTGGATCGACCCACCATGAGAACACTACATGGAGCGTTTTGTGAGTGTCATAAGTAGTTCTCATAGTGACAATGGTGTATGCAATCCTTCGACCTGAAATCGCTACGATCCCTACGTGAGGAGTCGTGTGCTTTAATATCGTCAAACGTCATCTGTAACAGGATGATTATAAAGACGGTCATTGGGCATACCACGAGCCATGCAGAAGGATGTGAGTGACCTAGATGGAATTTGTCCCTCCTACATAACAGGAGTAATATCTGTCGGACCCCTGATAGAGTGAGATTGTAAAATGCATGGCCGTGCTGAAATGAGTCAATATTAGATATTGACCTCATTTGTTGTTAAGTCTACTCGGGTATCAGGGAACATGATATTGAACCATACAAGAGTGACACATTCTATGTCTTGTGTTCAATATAGATATATGGACAAAGGGATAATAATGCACATGAATATTTGTCACAGAAAGGTTTCGTCAAATCACTGACTTTCTCACTACTTAGGTAGCAATGATGTATTTCTAGATACCGCTCACTGTTTGTAATATTAAATGGGATTTAATATTACTACTAACGTTTTGGGAACCTATAGGGTCACACACATAAGAGCGGATTAAAAGAAGCATTAAAAGGAGAGTTGGACTTTTCTATTGGGCCTAGCGCATAGTACATGGGGCATAGGTCAAACGTTGCTCAATAACTCACTTAAGGAAGTGCTGCTATAAGTAGACCACTTAAGCTATTGTGCCTACACGGTTTTTGTTTTTACCCTAGCCGCACATAGAGAGTGATAGTGAGCACCAGGTCTCGGTTTTCGAAGCTAGCACTGTGAGACAAACGCTTCGGGTTCGTGACGTTGGACGTTCACGGAATCTGCTCGTGTGGATACCTTAGAGACATCGTTCGTGCGGTGTTCGTGATAGACGATTTTTAATCAACTGTCATCGCTTCAAGAGGTAAATCTTCTAACCATGAATCGTGACCATTCGCAAGGATCCTTCGATGGGAATTTTTCCGCTGCGTTATTTTTTTTTATATGCAAATTCCCAACATAAACTTAGTGGGTAGCCCTGCCTGACCTGAGGTCCCGTCGTGGATAGCCAACGGTCGCTCATGGGTCAAAGAGTCCCAAATCCGGTATGAGTGACACACACGGTCGGTCTCGAGCTTTTACTCAACCACCATCCATCGCGGCACACTCCACCACAGACTTAATTTTCTGCCAACCGTGAGGCATCGCTCACGGGAAGCCAACATTCACCCATTTACTTTGCCTATCAACAGGACTGAGGCATTGGGGCAACGATGTGCGACACCCAGGCAGGCGTGCCCTCGGCCTAATGGCTTCGGGCGCAACTTGCGTTCAAAGACTCGATGGTTCACGGGATTCTGCAATTCACACCAAGTATCGTATTTCGCTACGTTCTTCATCGATACAAGAGCTGAGATATCCGTTGCCGAGAGTCTTTTGGATACACGTGTCGCAACACCACCGCACAGGCACCGTCTCCGGTGCCGACAGGGGACGCACTAGACAATCTCGATTTCCTTGGCGCATTCGACGCTGGGGTTTTATTAATGGGCCAGGATGGGCCCGCACGAGGAGGGCACCTCCCAACACTAGGGGGACAGGGGCGCCATGCACCTCAAGCCGCACCCAAGGAGTCAAACAAATTCACGGGTCGCACCGCTTTGTGAGGATTCGACAATGATCCTTCCGCAGGTTCACCTACGGAAACCTTGTCACAACTTCTCCTTCCTATAAATGATAAGGTTCAGTGGACTTCTCACAACATCCCTGGCAGCGAACCGCCCACGTCGCCGCTATCCGAACACTTCACCGGACCATTCTATCGGTAGGAGCGACGGGCGGTGTGTACAAAGGGCAGGGGCGTAGTCAACGCGAGCTGATGACTCGTGCTTACTAGGAATTCCACGTTGAAGACCAACAATTGCAATGATCTATTACCATCACGATGAAATTTCAAAGATTACCCGGTCCTGTCGGCCAACATCAGTGTAGCGCGCGTGCGGCCCATAACATCTAAGGGCATCACAGACCTGTTATTGCCTCAAACTTCCGTGGCTTGAGTGGCCATAGTCCCTCTAAGAAGCTGGTCGTGGAGGGTTACCTCCACATAGCTAGTTAGCAGGATGAGGTCTCGTTCGTTAACATAATTAACTAGACAAATCACTCCACCAACTAATAACGACCATGCACCACCACCCATAGAATCAAGAAAGAGCTCTCAGTCTGTCAATCCTTACTATGTTTGGACCAGGTAAGTTTCCCCGTGTTGAGTCAAATTAAGCCGCAGGCTCCACTCCTGGTGGTGCCCTTCCGTCAATTCCTTAAGTTTCAGCTTTGCGACCATACTCCCCCCCGGAACCCAAAGACTTTGATTTCTCATAAGGTGCCAGCAGAGTCCTAAAAGCAACATCCGCTGATCCCTGGTCGGCATCGTTTATGGTTCAGACTAGGACGATATCCGATCATCTTCGAGCCCCCAACTTTCGTTCTTGATTAATGAAAACATACTTGGCAAATGCTTTCGCTGTTGTTCGTCTTTCATAAATCCAAGAATTTCACATCTGACTATGAAATACGAATGCCCCCGACTGTCCCTGTTAATCATTACTCCGATCCCGAAGGCCAATCCAATAGGATCATAATCCTGTGGTGTTATCCTATGCTAATGAATCCAGAGAGTAGGCTTGCTTTGAGCACTCTAATTTCTTCAAAGTAACAGCGCCGGAGGCACGAACCGGCCAGTTAAGGCCAGGAGCGCATCGCCGGCAGAAGGGACGAGCCGACCGGTGCACACCAGAGGCGGACCGATCGACCCAACCCAAGGTCCAACTATGAACTTTTTAACTGCAACAACTTAAATATACGGTATTGAAGTTGGAATTACCGCGGCTGCTGGCACCAGACTTGCCCTGCAATGGATCCTCGTTAATGGATTTGGATTGTACTCATTCCAATTACCAGACTCAATGAGCCCGATATTGTTATTTGTTGTCACTACCTCCCTGTGTCAGGATTGGGTAATTTGTGCGCCTGTTGCCTTCCTTGGATGTGATAGCCGTTTCTCAGGCTCCTCTCCGGAATCGAACCCTAATTCTCCGTCACCCGTCACCACCATGGTAGGCAACTATCCTACCATCGAATGTTGATAGGGCATAAATTTGAATGATGCGTCGCCGGCACTAGGGTCTTACAATCGAACGAGTTATCATGAATCATCAAAGCAATAGGCAGAGCCGGTGTCGACCTTTTATCTAATAAATGCATCCCTTCCAGAAGTTGGGGTTTGTTGCACGTATTATCTCTAGAATTACTACGGTTATCCGAGTAGTAGATACCATCAAACAAACTATAATTGATTTAATGATCCATTCGCAGTTTCACTGTCTGAATTAGTTCATACTTACACATGCATGGCTTAATCTTTGAGACAAGCATATGACTACTAGCAGGATCAACCAGGTAGCATCCACCAACAACTATGTCCGAAGTGCAAGTGTTGTCACCACAAGCGGAAAAGCAACCCAGGCACCACGGCAAGCGTCGTTCATGGCAAACGATAATATTCCGAGGGACTCGACGAGGCACAATCAAGAGCCCACGTTAGCCACATGCACCGCATCCACGAGAACAGTAGATACCAATGACCATGTGAGCTGTACAACACACAACACAAGCGAAACACTAGTACTACTTTCAAATCCACTAAAACTCACAAAGGAAGCCTAGATGGACCCAGTCTTACGAGGCACATGAATACCGCCAAATGGGTAGGCAACACAGGAACCACAACACACGCCAAGGCCACCGCAACACAAGGCGAAGCTGACATGGATTTATGTCTGGCCGTTCGATTACCACGAGCACGGAGCCAGCCAGCGCAAACATCCCGACAACCACTCATATGCCATCACGTTAGCAAGACACAATACAGCCGAACGAACCACGCCCCGCATTGCCAACGGCAAGCATGCTCATGGAAGCAACGAGAAGCACCGTATCTGCATCGCCAGGCGCGACAAATATCCGAAGCCAACATTTTTAAATCGGTTGACCAACAACATCGCGAGCATCCTTTCCAATGCGCTTTCAGACGATTTGGTGTTGGACACCTCTTCCAAGGTCACTTTAGGACGAACACCCGTCTCTTGGTGCTTCGTCTCCGTCATGGAAGGCATCACCCAACACCACGTACATCCACAGCCAAGGTCGGGGAGCCGCGCACCCACGGCCTCACCACACCATCGAGTATCCCACGAAATTGATAAATATCGAAAGCCAACATTTTTAAAAACCAAAAACATCGCGAGTATCGTTTCTAATGCGCCTTCAGCCGATCTGCTGTTGGACACCCCTTCCAAGGCCACTTCAGGATGAACACCCGTCTCTTGGTGCTTCGGCTTCGCCTCGGAAGGCATCACCTAACACCACATCCATCAACAACCAAGGTCGGGGAGTCAATCACCCACAGCCTCGCCACACCATCGAGAACCCCACGAAATTGATAAATATCGAAAGCCAACATGTTTAAAAACAAAAAACATCGCGAGGATCCTTTCTGATGCGCCTCAGTCGATCTGGTGTTGGGCACCCCTAACAAGCCCACTTAAGGACGATCACCTGTCTCTTGGTGCTTCAGCTCCGCCCCGGAAGGTATCACCTAACACCACGTCCATCAACAACCAAGGTCGAGGAGCCGCGCACCCACAGCCTCGCCACACCATCGAGTACCCCACCACGAAATTGATAAATATCGAAAGGCAACATTATTAAAAACCAATAACATCGCGAGGATCCTTTTCGATGCTTCTTCAATTGATCTGGTGTTTGAGAACCCCCTCACATGACAACTTCAGGACGATCACCCGTCTCTTGGTGCTTCGGCTTCGCCCTGGAAGGGATCACCTAACACCACGTCAATCCACAACCAAGGTCGAGCAGCCGCACGCCCACAGCCTCACCATACCATCGAGTACCCCACGAAATTGATAAATATCGAAAGCCAACATTTTAAAAAACCAACAATAGCACGAGGATCCTTTCCAATACGCCTTCAGCCGATCGGGTGTTTGAGCACCCCTTACAAGGCCACTTCAGGATGATCACCCGTCCCTTGGTGCTTCGGTTCTGCCCCGGAAGGCATCACCTAACACCACGTCCATCCACAACCAAGGTCAATGAACCGCGCACCCACAGCCTCGTCACACCATCGAGTACCCCACAAAAATTGATAAATATGGAAAACCAACATTTTAAAAAACCAACAACATCGCGAGGATCCTTTCCGAATCACCTTCAGTCGATTTGGTGTTTGAACACCCCTTACAAGGCAACATCAGGACGAGCACCCATCTCTTGGTGCTTCGGCTCCACCTCGGAAGGCATCATCACCTAAAACCACGTCCATCCACAACCAAGGTCGAGGAACGGCGCACCCACAGCCTCGCCACACCATCGAGTGCCCCACGAAATTGATAAAATCTAAAGTCAACATTTTTAAAAACAAAATTGACAAAATTTCGAAAGATAACATTTTTAAAACTGGTGCCAGCCACATTGTGAGTATCCTTTAAGGTGCGCCTTGAACCGGTTTGGTGTTGGGGACCCCCACCTTGGTTACATCCGGAAGATCACGCGTCCCTTCGTGTTACGGATCCGCCCCGAAGGGCATAACCTAACACAACGTCCATCGACACCAAGGTCGAGGAGCCACACCTATGAATCCTCAACACACCATGGAAAATCCACACAAAAACGGTCCAATCCGATGCCAACATTTTTCCCCGCGCCCACAAAGTGGAAAACCGAAACAATTCCCAAAAAATTTAAAATGGATCTAGCCATCGAATTTTTAGCTGATATTTTGCTGGAACACTACTTATAATATTCCCAAGGTGCCCACAAAGTTTCGTGGAATTTCATGAAGGTTGTGATTTTTTATGATTTTTCAACCGAAATCAAGGATATGCGACAGTTTGATGACAAGGAACCTAGGCTACAAATTGAATTTTGACATGAATTTTTGCAGGCGCTCTTGCTATATTATTTACAGCTTTACCTCCAAATTTCGTTGCATTTCATTGAGGGATTGGAGTTTTGGGAACTTTTAGCCGAAATGTGGTATACTAGCATACTTAAAAATGTGGTGGACCCTGGTTTACAGGTTTCCTTTTCCACCACACCTTCTAAAATGTCTAGGGGGGTCAGGGAAATGCTCTCAAGCTTGTATCACAACATTTACCCGTCGGTGCTCGGTGCATCTGCGATGTGTGAACGCGTTGTCGCGCACGCGCCAAAAAGCGAGAGGTTTGGAAAAATATGTAGTTTAGGGAGCGACAACTCGGATATTGTCTCACAAGGACTCTTAGGTTGTTGTTAACAGAAAAAGTCAGAATTGGGGGGGTTTTGGATTTGAAATTAAACAAAGAAAACAAAGCAGAAAGACAATGCAAACTAAATAATTACCAAATAAACTAAAGCGATTAACCTACTGTTCTCGGTTTCCCACTATCATCGGTTCATATAATTCCATGCCCTAAGCAGATTCTACTCTCTTTTCGATTGTAACATCAATTAACAAACAAAACCAATGCTACGAGACATATGTTCCTATTCCCGAATTAAGCAAATGGGGTGAAGCACTCATGAACTAAGCGAACATGAACGAACACACGCGAATTAAGCAAACGCGATTTAGTATAGGAACATACAATCATCGAAATAAATCAACACCTATTCTATACGATTCTGAATTAAGCAAACAGAACATACAAAACAAGTAATGAAAGAGAATAGCATAAAGTTCAGAAATTATAAAACCTTAAGTGACAGCGGAACCCGATTACAGTAGATTAATCAAGGAGACTAGTTCTCCATTACAAAAGAAACACAAAATGCTAAACCTACTGTTGCAGCCGCAACTGTGAAGAGAAAAGGAAGGAAAGATGATATGCCATCAAACAGGCTTAAATACAGATTCTGGATTCCGCGAGCTCGCGAGGCGATCACACCTTCGCGAGGCGAATATTATGAACAGTCTTCAGTGTTTGGCTCTCTCGCGAGGCGAGCTTATCATTCCCGAGGCGAGACTCTTCAAATTCCAAACTGTCACAGCCGTGACCTTCAACACGGGTAAGCCGTGATGGCTTCTGGTCTTCCAGGGTTGGATTACTCGCGAGGCGAGTCATGTTTCGCGGGGCGAGACAGAAAGGTTTCTGGCACAGTCAGCCTTCAGGTTCGCGGGGCGAATAGCCTTTCACGGGGCGAAGAACTCCAGAACTGCTTCTTTTTATTACCTGAAAACAAGGATTAACAGTAAGTACTTTATTTGACTCTAAATCAGCTAAATTAACCTAAAAATACTTTAGAGACTCAAAATGATGCTTGACGACAATCAAGTCTAATTTGGGAGAAAATGAGATATAATTAGCACAAAACCACGGTCATACTAGTCATAAAACTAGATGAGCCAGCGGCTTATCAATGTGTACCGAGCACGGTGGTCATGCATGAGTCACGGGTGACACAATGTAACACTTTCAACCTCGGTGCACGAGTCACTGGCCACCCAAAATGAACCTCCATCTTCCGGCACCAACACCTTCAATCGGTCAGTGCCATGTGCACGAGACCCTTGCAACCTTGGTTCCTGTTCGCACCGACCGAGCCAAGTAAGGAATCCGGTGCACCACATCGAGCCAAGTCAGGAATCAGGGGCACCAGACCGAGTCAAACACTGAATCTAGTTCACCAGACCAGGCCAAGTGATGAATCTTGTGCTCCAGACCACGCCAAGTCAGGAATCTGGTGCACCAGACCGAGCCAAGTCATGAATCTGGTGCACCAGACCGAGCTAAGTCAGGAATCTGGTGCACCACACCGAGCTAAGTCAGGAATCTGGTGCACCAGACCGTGCCAAACCTTGAATCTGGTGCACCAGACCGGGCCAAATCATGAATCTGGGGATCCAGACCGTACCAAGTCATGAATTTGGTGCACCACACCGATCCAAGTCATGAATCTGGTGCACCAGACCGGGCCAAGTCAGGAATCTGGTGCACCACACCGAGCCAAGTCAAGAATCTGGTGCACCACACCGAGCCAAGTCCGGAATCTGGTGCACCACACCGAGCCAAACCAGGAATCTGGTGCACCACACCGAGCCAAGTCAGGAATCTGGTGCACCACACCAAGCCAAGTCAGGAATCTGGTGCACCACACCAAGCCAAATCATGAATCTGGTGCAACACACCGGATCAAGTCATGAATCTGGTGCACCATACGGAGCCAAACCATGAATCAGGTGCACCAGACCGAGCCAAGTCAGGAATCTGGTGCACCACACCGAGCCAAATCATGAATCTGGTGCACCACACCGAGCCAAGTCTGGAATCTGGTGCACCACACCGAGCCAAACCCTGAATCTGGTGCACCAGACCAGGCCAAGTCATGAATCTGGTGCTCCAGACCGCGCCAAGTCATGAATCTGGTGCACCACACCGAGCCAAGTCATGAATCTGGTGCACCAGACCGGGCCAAGTCAGGAATCTGGTGCACCACATCGAGCCAAGTCAGGAATCTAGTGCACCACACCGAGCCAAACCAGGAATCTGGTGCACCACACCGAGCCAAGTTCTCTGGCGCGGATCAGTGTGCAGTCCATGATGTTCCTTCACATAAATGGGCCTAACTTACTAATCTTAAGCCCAATTAAGGCATATGATACCTTGTTGGAAAGCATATTCAGAGGCCCTTAATTTGGTCTAGGGTTAGGTCAGGATTAATAAGCATAAATAGCAGCTTACAACTGCACAAGCCAGAGAGAGACGGAAATTAGACAACTTTTGCAATCATTGTTTTTGCTTTTACGTTATTGGGTTTAATTGGGCTTAATTGCTAAACATTGTTAATTTTCGGATATTTC